>VHZZ01013649.1:27429-40188 GCA_009801015.1 Silene noctiflora | reverse complement strand
CTTTGTTTGTGTCAAACAAACACCAACAAAGGAAATCAGTAACTTTGTTTCCCTTTCCCTTTCTTATAGACCCTCAACCAAACGCCCCCTTAATGGTTGAGATTAATATATATTACTTACATTCTTCCCAAAAAAAAAAAATATATTTGGGTAGGGATTGTCCGGGCCTCACTCGCTAGGTTGTTAGACTATCTCCTTTGGCAACCTCATCCTACTGACTTTCCAAATGTGAGAGGTGCGCATTGTTATGAGTCTGACAAAGCACGGGTGGTACCTCTAGACCGTGTCAAGGGTAGGACCTTGGCACACATTTGGTGAAGGTTATGGATTTTGAATGGTTTTATAATTGTTATTTGATTTACGGTAATGCTGGTTTTGGAATTTAATACTATTCGTACTCTGTTTTTGAGCTTTGTTAATTTACCTTGTTTGTAAACTTATCATTGTTTCTTATTTTCTTAAAACTCAGCTTTGTTGACGTCCTAATGTTTGGGTCGTTCCCCCTCTACAACCTGTACCTATTTGTGATTTTGGGTATAGTTGATAGGTACACTTTGAGATGTTGCATGGGTGCATATTGGATCTGGGAGTAGTACGAGGGAGGAAGGATTTCGAATAAAGAACTTCGTCTTAATTTATTTATACATTCTTATAAGATTATTGGATTTGGAATTTATTTATTGTTTTTAAATTTTGTAAAGCTTAAGCCTTCCGCTGCAACGTCTTATTTAATTGATAATGTTTTGAGGCGTATACTTTGTTTTTATATATTGACTTTATATCTACCTTGCACTTGGTTTAACAGCTAAGTGCGGAATGACTGCGTTGGGTTTTCTATATTTGTTTTATACATTGTGGTTGAAAATCCAGGGCTGTTACAGTTGGTATCAGAGCGGATCCTTTTCTGGTTAGGTGCTAAGATCGTCACATCTTGGCGCCGCCGATTTCATTTCTAAAACTTTTCCTAAATTGTTGTGACCCAAATTGTTTTGAATTTTTAAGTTCGAGGACGAAATTTGTTTTTAAGGTGGGTGGATTGTAATACCACTCGAATTTTAAACTTGTTCTGTTTTCCTAAACTTTCATTTTACGGGGGAGAGATTGTAGTAGCTCGAATATTTTATGCATTTCCTAGGAATTTTATTTTAATAATTGATATTTTTTTTACTTCCGTAATAAAAATAAAACTTGTGACTTCTCTCAAAAGTTAGAAAACAAGTCTTTTAATAATTTTTTTATGGTAACCGTATCTTTTCCTAAACCCTTATTTATCCCGTAATAGACTTAACTACAAAGTTGGGTATAAGTGTAGAAACCGTTGTTCAAATGTCTTCTTTCCACTATCGATTTCACTCTAACGGTAGACCCTTTCCTCATTAATTTTTCTTACAAACTCAATCTCTTTATTTATTCAACCGGGATTATCATCACCTATACCATTGCTATCTTTATTTTGTATCATGTTTAAGCCATTGTCATGGCTTTACTTCAGCGATTTTGATCGAGCCTTTATTTTTGCACTTTTGAGTGATGATTTGTTTGTGGCAAGAATTCAGATCGTCTTTAAGGTAACACAATTTTACCGATCCTAATATTATTATTATTATTGTCCAAGGTTATATGAATTACTTGATTGTTAAGTGTTATTAATTCATTACAGATTTAATATGCTAATTTTATATGTGTAGAGTTATTAGAATTGATTCTTATATTGAAATTAATATTTTCTTTCAAATAAGTTTATTCTTGTATTTGGGAGCTGGGTTTAGGTTTATGAATATTGTCAAAATATACATCAGTGGCGGACCCAGAAATTTAGGGTTAGAGGGGCACTAAAATGTTTTTGACGCGTTATTTACGCACGTTTAAAACAACATTTTTACATTTTGAAGTTTTTTTTTCCTAAATTAGTTATTATATACAAGTAAAAGAATGAAAAAATAATTGGTTCTATAGATATTTTTTTTTTAAAAATAATATTTTCTCTAAAATATTTGAAATTCAAAATATATGTAAAAATAATACTCCTCTTTTATAAAATATAATACACTTTAGTACTTAATTTATCAACAAATGCAAGTGGTTCAATGGTTTAGAATCCTCTATATACTAAAAGATTAACAAAACTMTAATTTTTCCCGCTCAAGTTTCCCCCTAAATATTCACCTTCTAATAGTGGTCCTCACTCTCATTAATTGATCTCATAATCTTCTTTTTATTTATATGCCATAAATAAATAAAATCATCTTTTTATGGCTTTATCTTATAATCCTTTTTTTATTTATATGCCATATATAAATAAAATCATCTTCTTATGGTTTTATTTAATAATAAATTCTCACTCTGAAATTTATTTGCTTAAAGTTATCCTCTTACGATTCACAAGTATCCTGGCTAAATAAATGAGAAGCTGGTTACAATAAAGAAACTTTTAGCAAACTTCTTGCGTATCGTCACTTTACACAAAATTTCGTACTAATCACTTATTAGTCGATCTCTCATCCCCTTACTACTAGGAGAATAAAAATTCTCTTAGTTTTCCCTCCAAAATGTATCCAACTCAATAGGGAAACAATTAAAACTTTATTTTAATAAACTATTATTTTTTTTCATAAATTATAATCTTATTATAATTATAATTATACTCTAATCTTTTAATTAAATTCAAAATTATGATTTTTTTCATTATAATAAAATAAAATTGGTATTAAACTATAAAATATATTTTGTTAAATTTTTTGCAATGCAATAATGATTACTTTAGAAAATAAATTTACACATACTTACTATTATGTTCGTAACAAAAAAAATCATTCAAAAAGTTACAGAAAATTATAAAATAAAATCCGTAATTTTATGGTAAAAACAAATAATTTCATAAAAATACACATTCCTTAACTTTACTCAATTCCCTTTGATTAGTTTTCCATTTCCATTTTTTTTATATCAAAATAAAATGGATTAAAATATTAAATATTAATAAGGTGTCAATTTAAATGATAACTAAAAAATAAAATTTATATATATACCGCGCAGTGGCGCGGGATCTATACTAGTTTGGTAATAAGTCATTTGAAAGTTACGGGTTCGAATCATATTAAACCTATGAGAGTGCTTATTACCTATGGTGTTTAGCTTTTGTTTGTATCGCGGGTAAGAACTAACTAGTGATGAGTTATGAGACGCTCATTGGACTCCGAACGATGTTTTGTATTGCAGGAACACTGACATCGACAACACAAATTGTTTTCTTAGACATTTTTGGAAACTCGACCGAGTACAAGAGTGTACTCGACCGAGTCATCCTGAATCGACCGAGTTTAAAGGTCACTCGACCGAGTTCGTAAAATCAGAACTTACATTGAATCTATCAATATCGACACTTGACCGAGTTCCTTGCACTCGGCCGAGTAGAGGATACACGACCGAGTGCGGTCCGTACTCGACCGAGTGCCCCTATTTACCCAGAAATCGCGTTTTAATTTTCGGCTATCTATATGCCCCTTTCCTCTCCTTATTTTGACACAACTCATTTGCTACTCTCATTGAAACTCTCTCAAACTATTTTCTCCTTATCTAAAGCTTGAAGAATCTTGTACTACTACTTCTAAAATCCGTTTTATTCATCCACTTCCTTGTTTTCTCTTCCAATTTGAAAGGTAACTTTAACTATTTCTTTATGCTTTGGGTAGGAGAGTATCAATTAGAAATTGAAAATCTCGATGCTTTAGAATCATGCTATAGGTGATAACCTTCAATGAAACTTGCTTTAGTTCTTGTTTTTTATGCTAGAAACAAATATTTTGAGCCCAAAATTTATAGAAATTGGTTTCGAATTTTCTAGGGTTTGTCCCCAAATTTCGATTTTTGATACTCCAATTCCTCTTTTAAGGTTAGAAAAGGTTTAGGATGCTAATGCTATCATGTTTTGCATTTGATTTTGAGTATTTTGAGCGAAAAACCCGTCTTGAAGCTTCACCTTTTAATACATGGAAAATTTGAAATTTCCCCCTTGTTTCCAACCTTATAAGCCAAAATTTTGTTGATAAATGGTGTTGTTGCAGCATGCCGAAATCCACCGCTACCAAACCACCAAGCAAAAGGACTCGAGTCGGTGTCGCCACCGAGCGTGGCTAGGGGAGCCAAGGACCTACGGTTCCCGCCGTGGCCCAATACCCTTCAATTGTGTTCGCTGACTTCAAACAGAGGGAAGTTTTTGTTTTCTTTGATGACCCAATACCATAAGGACAACTAGGTGTGTGGACGTGAGTATTTTGGAGGAGTTGGGCATCGAGGTTGATGTGAGGCACATATTTGAGACTTTGGGACTGTTTGGATTGTATCGACTAAGGAAGCATTCTTATAAGTTCCTGACCTTGGAGTTCATGAGCTCCTACTCATATGATGAGGATGGTGAGACTGTCAGTTTTAGATTGATGAACAACAGTTTCAAGCTGACCATGGAAGAGATAGCGGGGCATTTGGGGCTAGAGAAGCCTACTACGGACCACTACCTTGATGTGGCCAAAGAGTGTGGAGCGAGTGGTTACCTTTCGTTTCTTACCGGTACAGCACCCAATGTTAGTGTCGTGTTGATTAATGATGTACAACATGTGACCTTGAGGATCTTTCTCTGGATGATGACTTGCTTACTCTATGGGAGGATTGACGTGAGCAAGTTGAATTCTCACGAAGTAATGTTGCTAATGTACTATCCGAACCCGAAGAGGGAGGAGCGGTTTTACTATAGTGCCCCGGCCATTGTGCGTTCTAGCTTGGCACATATGGCTCAATCTTCACATTGTCATCTTAGTTGTGGTGCCATTACGACCCGCTTGGCTCAAAGGTTGGCCAATTTCGAACCCTCTCCCGAGTTTCCGGCGATGTTTAAGAGTGTACCGATGATGGATAAGGACTACTTCCTGCACCAGAAGTGGTTAAGGGTGTTGGATGACGGGACTCTAGCTTGGAGGGTAAGGGGCATGAGATGGATAAGGCTACCCAACCCGGCTAACCTACCCGAGACCGAGCACCACGAGGAGTGCACTGATTATATAACCCCACCCCACCAGACCTACCTTATCCCGGAGCATGTACTTCAGGAGATGTCGGAGCCCATTTATCCTACTAGCCGCAAGAAGGCGGCCAAGCCGGTTAGGGATACTAGGGGAACGAGAACAATGAGGGAGGTAGCGGAGGAGATTCCATATATGCAGCAGGGCGCACCCATGTATCAGTACCCAGGTTATCTTACAGTTCATGACCCTCGCATGTAGGTGAGAGAGTTGACGGAGCGGTTGTCCAACACCTTGGTGTTGAGAAACCTACATGAGATAACTCACCATCAGGACATAGGGACAAACCTAGCTCAGCCGGTGTGGTGGAGAGGACCCGGAGATGATAGTGGTGTCTTTCACTGCTACGAAGTGGACCGGTCTTCTTTAGGAGTGCTGGAGAGTTATGAGCGGGGATGCCTTATTGGACCATGGGGAGCCAACCAGGGGAGTCAGCTGGATTCGGAGGGAAGATGGGTGGGATATGGTGTGCAACCGGGTTATGGTAGAGGGTATGATATGGCTGGATCGTCCGGTGCCGGAAACAAGGAAGCTATGGATGATGATGCGGGCAACTACCTTTGAGTCCTCCTCATGTTATCTTGTTATTTCATCGAACTTATTTCAGATTTAGTACCTAGTGGCACGTAACTTTTATGTGTGGAATGTTGTATGCGGCCATAAAGCCTAGACTTGTTTCGTTTGTTAGACTTTGATTCGTTGGTGTATGACTATAGGTGACCTTTGAGTCACGGTATTGGTTTTCATTGCAGGTGTGTATTGGTTGTTGGTGTATTGGTCTTCGTTGGAGAGCTTTCTGATCTAGGATACTCGACCGAGTACAATGGGGACTCGACCGAGTAGGGCTAACTCGACAGAGTACCAATCTGTACTCGACCGAGTACTTAGTTTAAAGTGTTTAGAATGTGTTCTGGTCTATGTCTACTCGACCGGGTACACAGGGCACTCGACCGAGTACAGCGTACTCGACCGAGTGTCTGTTACTCGATCGAGTGAGTGTTATTCGACCGTGTTTGTAGATGTTATACCTTAGATTTCTGATGTACTTACATGGTATAGTGGTGGCCCGATATGTGGGATATGACTAAGTCATGGTTATGCCGTATGGTCATGCATGGGAAACAGTCGCGTGTGGATAATGGTTTTATTGGGTATAGTAGTCGGTTGTATGCTATGTCATGAGTAACAAGTTTCATACCTATGCAACATCACGTTTCTAGCCGACCCTTGTTCTCGGCATTGATAGTCGGTACCCCCTTGCCCGTATGCACGGGAGTACAGTGATAAGTCGACTTTTCCTTTTCCTTTCTTCTGTCCTTGACCGCTCGGAGGGTGAACTTCTGGGGCGAAGTTCTTTAAGGGAGGTAGAGTATAACACGGGCGTGTGTAAAATTGGAATTTACTTGTTTTACTAAAAGAGTTGTGGTGTCATGTTAAATTGTAGTGGCATATGTGTGTATCTTATGTGAGTAGTAAGCGACAAATTATCGTAGCCGTGATGTGAGTTGTGAATTATCATCTTTCCTTGGTGTGTGTCGTGTGACCTTTATGTATGGAATGTGGTATATGGGAGTAATGAGTGGTTTTGTGACCAACGGGTGGTGACGATTAAGCGAAGTTGTAATAGTGTTGAGTGTGAATTATTCATCTAGACCACAGAGTTCGAGCATTCTTTTGTGTTGGGGAGTCGAACTTCGGGGACGGAGTTCTTTTTAAGTGGGGAAGACTGTAATACACGCCCTATTGGGGGACCCGTTGACTGACCATAGGTACCCTTGACCATGTTAGACCCGTTGATGAGGACACCGGGAACTCGACCTAGCAAGGGTCACTGGGCCGAGTGTAGGGCACTTGACCGAGTGCGGTTGACTTGGTCGAGTATGTTGGTACTCGACCGAGTGCATGAGTGACAGCGTAATATAACGTTACGCGGAAATCAGAACCCGAAATCATTTCATTTCTTTTCTTTTTCGCAAAACCTAAAATCGGAACGACTTCTCCCTCTACCTTCTTCATTCCCTATCTCTTTGATCCTCCACCTAGGAGACCACCATGGGAGTGGATGTGTGCGTCGGTCCCGCCTAGTCATCCGTTCATCTTGTAAGGTAAGTCATCGTCACCATCTGTGAGTTTTGGGTTAGGGTTATGGTCGTTTGTAATCTGGTCATACCATTGGTGTAGGTGTCGATAGCGGTCTTCCGTTCTCTTGTGTGCGTCGGCGATCAGTTCTTCTTGGATTGCTTTTCAGGTAGGGCTTTCCCTACTCAGTTGGTTATGTATCAGTATGCATGAGATGTGACGATCTTTATGATTATTGTATGATTGAGTTATGATGTTGGTATTGGTATTGTTGTGGGACCATTTTCGGGAGATGGTTCCAACCCCAAGTTCGCCTCTTGTGGCTCCCGTCACAAGGGGGATGTGCACATTAACGATCTGGGTTCGCTCGTTGCGATGAGCGAGGTTTAGGTGGTAAGGGTGCGGTCCCCATCTGGCGGCGAGGATTACCTGTTGCGATTGGTAATCTGGCAGGGCTACACACCTCGGTGTGTAGTCGGTTACTGGTTACTTTGGAGTTTGGAGATGTTAGTTGCATTTCATTTTGGTTGATTATGCGTTATGATATGTTATATTGTTATACAGTTGACTGGCCCTGTTTCATTTTTTCAAATCTGTGATGATCCATTGGGGGATGGTGAGTAGGATGACTTACAGGTTTAGTTGTATGTATGGATGCGATGCTGCTTTGGTATATGTTGCGGGTTGGGAGATCGTATGACTTAGGGATGTTCATAGATGATAGTGGGTCATCAGTTGTATTTTTCTTTTCTTATGTAACCGAGTGGTACTTCAGGTTACCGTTGTATTTATGTAAAACATTTATTAATTGTTCTTGGATGGTCAATTTGAAATACTTACCTCGGGCAACCGAGATGGTAGCGCCTTTGGTTATCAGGGAAGGCATAGTTAAGGCTCCCTGGTAAGTAGGGGTGTTACAGTGTATTATATTATGGTGTAAGTTTGAGGTTGAGATTAGTTATGAGGAGTGTTTTTATTATTCTGTTTGTTTATTTTTATTTTTACATGACTGTGTTTCCACGCCATGACCAAAATTAAGCTTCTTTTATTGAGGTATTATCTGTTACTCAGCTCCCCGGCTGACGTGTTTCCTCCCTTTTGGGCTACTCGTCATGGGGGTAGGTCCTTTCTGTCTTCTGGTTTTATTTTCAGGTGACTTTCGCTGCTATTCAAAGGGATTTTATTTCAAGTGAAGATTTTATTTAAAGACTTGTAAAAGTTTTAGTTTATTTTGTATATTTTATTTTAAGAGACATTTTGTAAGAAAAACTTTGTATATTGACGATAATATCCTTGTATTTTGGCCAGTTTAGAACAACCCACAACGCAAACACCTTCCTTGCGCAACTCCGGCAACCACACACAAGCTTCCACCTTTCACCTCCCTAACGCCACCACAACAAACGCCTACACCCCAGCAACATCGCCAACACAACCTCCAGCCACGACAACCCACATACACGACACAACTCGTGTCTTAAACACGCGACACAAACACGCATAAAACGACAACCACCACCCCTACACCGGTCAACTATGGTCAAGGAAAGGTTATTGCAGCCTAGGCTAGGTCACGGTCACAGGTACGGTCAAGGGTAGGTCTATGATGGTCAACGACGACGTTTATATTAAATAATTAAAAGACGAATAGTTTATAAGACGGTTTTATAAAACTCGCCTTGAGGCAAATTGCAGAGATCTAGAAAACCCTTATTTTTCCTCTCCTTATGCTGCCTATGAATTCTATGTGAAATAAGATTTTATGGGAGGGTTTGTTTGCTTTTATAGTGGTAAAATATAACTTATTAGGAAACTAACAAAAACTATAAACCTCTTTTATTTTAATCTAATATTATTATATTAATATAATTACTATTTATTATTTATTATTACTATTAAAGTATTATCTCTCGCACTATATTTATTTTTATTAAAATATTATTACTCTGTCTTACGATTAATACAATTATAAAGAATATATTTTATAAAATAACCGTTGACTGACCATTGACCAAGTCTTAAAACTACGAGGTATTACACATGTTGTATGGGAGAAGTGATGCGAGTAAGCTAAACTCGCACGAGGTGATGTTGTTGGTGTCTTACTTGAACCCGACTCGAGGGGCGTGTTTCTATAATAGGGCCCCGGTAATAGTGTGTTCTAGCCTAGCGCAGATAGCCCAATCTCATAACCGTTACCTTAGTTTTGGTGCCCTGGTGACCCGTCTAGCTCGGAGGCTCACTGATTTTGATCCCGCTGCTGACTTTCCAACCTTGCTCGAGGTAGTTCCCACCATCAATAAGGATTACTTGTTGCACATCAAATGGTTGAGGGTGTTAGACGATGGGACCTTAGCTTGGAGACAGAGGGGAGCGAGGTGGATGAGATTACCGGATGTAATAAACCTTCCTCAAACTGATCATTTAGAGGAGACTGACCCGGATAGCAATATTCCCGACCTCCCACCTCAGAGTTATCTTATCCCTGACTATCTCCTCGAAGAGATGCCTTACCCGATGTTGGCTCCCTGCCGGAAGAAAGCCACGCAACCTCCACGTGAGACTTGCAGAGTGAGAGAGAGGCTAGAGAGGGTGAGTCTGAGCCAGCTTTCGTTCCTCAGGACTTTTCTCAGCACCCATACGGGCAGCAGTACCAGTACCCGGCCTACCCGATGTCCATGACCCACGTATGCAGGTTAGCGAACTTACCGAACGGTTGTCTAACGGTTTGGTGTTAAGGAACATGCATGAGATGGCACATCTTCAGAAAGTGCGCACTACTTGTGCTCAGCCAGTTTTGTAACACCCCCATACACCAAGGTGCCTTACCAAGACCACCTTAGCATGTGGAGATGCTACCATCTCGGTTTCCCGAAGTACAGGTTATCAAAAGTGACCATTAAAAAACAACATTTAAAGTTCATCTGTTTAAAATGCGTACAACTTATAAACCAAAACCAAACGTACGATACCAACTGTCTTAACAAAAATAACAACTAAACGAGAAACTGTCATACGACTACAGCGGAAGACTAAACACAAGACTAGTGATGACTCCATCCCAGCCAGATCCCGCGAGCTATCCATGTGATTACCTGCTAGACACTGCTCACCATCCCCGAATGGATCACCACAATTTTCAAAAACACATACACGGGGTCAGTTACTGAATTAACAATATAAGAGTCATACACTAACCATACATCACATTCCCCACACTTCATATCACACCGAACACCTGACTATACACGAACTGTGTAGTCCTGCCAGATTACCCATTGCAACAGGTAATCCACTCCGCCAGTGGGGACCGCAGCCGTACCACCTATGCCCCGCTCAAAACCATAGAGCGAATAACCCAATGATCATTAATGTGAACATCCCCTAGGGGACGGGAACCACGAGGGGCGAACAAGGGCGTGAAGCCATTCCCGCAAATGACTCCACTCGGCCGAGGGCGCACCTCGCGAACCATATACAAACAATACAACAGCCATTTCATAATATGCTAAAAATGCCAATATCAATAATGTAATTACAATCACCATACAATCATGCCACACAACATTCTTATATTATTTAAATAGTAACCGAGTAGGGAAACTCTACCTGAGACGGAAATCACCACACAAGCACTGAATGATAAAAAAGCCTCCTCTACGAAGCCGTCTCCTATACAATAAACATGTGATTACGATCTATTCAACCATTAACCCCAAAACCCCCTAATTACTCAATTTTGGGTTTTGACAACATTAAAGAATTGACATAAAAACAATACACTGATCTTACCCAAATGATGAAGAATGCGACGGTACGAAAAGCCCCAAAAGTTATAAACCTTAGCCCCTTGATTTGATAGCAAAGAGAAGAGAGGATCTTACGTTGTTTGAGTTTCTCTTTTATGAAAGTTGTAAAATGAATCTTTAAGAAAACTGTCAATATAATATAAAACAAACCTCGGTTTCCTTTAAAATCAAACCGGACTTAAAACCCGTAACAGCGCAGATACTCGATCGAGTAACTAATGTACTCGATCGAGTAACCGCTACTCGATCGAGTACACCCAACTCAGTCGAGTAACTAACAAACAGAACCCTTCCAGAATCTGATCATTACCTACTCGATAGAGTACCCAAATACCAGAATACCTGAGGTATTACAGTCTTTCCTTCTTAAAAATGAACTTCGTCCCCGAAGTTCAAACCCATACCGGAAACAAAACCCACCACAACTCACACCATGCAACTATACAACTAAAACGCAATATAAAACTCAAAACACAACATTAACAACCCGACATAAACCGAAACTTGCCCACAACTCACTCAAAACGCAGCAAAACTTATGTGAAAACTCCATCAACCATGCTTACTATGCCTACCTCCACAACGAGGCTCACGATATCGTATCAATTATAGCATAGCCTCTCGACACTAACTCCATAATACTACCGAATACCAACCACAAATGTCGCTAACTCCGTCCCACTAACATATCACCTACTAGCAAAACCAATATCAAGACAATCCACCAAGAAAGGTCAACCACTAAAATGGAATGTTACATTCTACCACCCTTAAAATAACTTCGTCCTCGAAATTTACTCACACTCATAAACATCAGCACCCGGACTGTCAACACAGCCTTAACCCTGCCTATCTACAACCTTACTTCACGGCCATACATACTACCACAAACACTGCTATTACCTTTAATAATATCAACCATATGCAAAAGTCCATCCTTTTATTCCACACCGAGGCTTAAACTTCCAAATATAHTGCRACATGCATAACCATCAAACTCTCTTTGTCGCATCCTACYCCTCTTAAGATAMATGTTACGTCCTCGTAACCCACTAGTACTAGGTCCTTAGCTATATCTTCCCATTAYCCTCATYTCYTGTCACTGATCACCGAYTATAACTTCAACACCGAMAATTATTCYTATATCCAAGGCTCTCTTTCCCTAATAGTTCTCATTCCCCAAATCGTTCTGCACACCTCCTAGCCTATACCACAAAATCCTCAGCATAACCACTACTCCCATTCTTCAACATTACCGCAAGACCGCATTCCTCTTATCTCAAACACATATCCCCTCGACATCACTCACCATCCAAAATTGTTACACACACGCTAAATCCTCAAATTTCCCTTTTTAACTGACGCCAGACTTGTCCATAACTCAACGTGATACTAATTCCCCACACCTTATACTTAGTATCCCAATAAAGATTACGAACCACTTGCCGCTTCCAGCTCTACACACACACGTTCCACAAATCACTTGCCATAACTATGTCAACCAATGCTTCATCTAAAATAAGATCAAAAGTACTCCAATAACCTCTCACAACTGTGTCCCATCAATAGAATATCATTATACCGTGACAACAACGAACACATACGCAACTCTCTTCCATATCAAACTCTACCCTCACTCTCAAACCGAAACTGGTTAGAAACATCAATAAATAAAACAACAATCTCCATGTCCAAACCGAAACTCACAGAAAATAGTAGTAAACAAAACAACTGTTGGGATTCATTAATCTCAAAAGAACATATATTTCCAGAATATATGAAAGAATTATTTTAGT
>VHZZ01013644.1:3342-16338 GCA_009801015.1 Silene noctiflora | reverse complement strand
ATGAGTGACCTAACTTCCCTAGACATTCCTTTATTTTTATTGTTTTACACTTTAGTTTATAAATCCAAATCAAATCAATTACGATCATTTCTACCTAGGTAAAATTCACCTCATAGCAACTAGTTAATAACCACCATACTCCCTGTGGATTCGATCCCTACATACTACATTCATTTGTGTTACTAGGGAATTTATTTTTTATAGGTTGGCGACGACCTGTTCAAAAACACGAACAAAACCCTACAAAACTGTTAGCTTTCCCGACAACGGCGCCAAAATTTGACTCGCTAAAAACGTCGCTATTTAAAACGGATAAATTAACAATTTATAAACCACACTAAGTACTAATAAACTATGACAAGTAAAGTAGTAACAAGGGGATCGAACCTAAGGAAAGGGGTTTGTAGATGTGAACAAATGTGTAAGAAGAACAATTGCAAAACTAAAGGACAATTATGTAAATAGGGGGGTTGTTTGGTTCCAAAGCAATAATTCAATTAAGAGTAAGGAACAAGTAACAAGCAAACAAGTAATAAGATGAAAGTTTATCAAATTTGAGAGAAACTTAACCTAATCTCAATTAGTGAGTCTCTAATGGTTGATCATTGACACAATCAATCTCTAATTAGCAATTGTTACCCTATTATGGAGGATACCTCCTTAATCTTCTTAATTAATGGATAATGACAAGGAAATCACACTTAATTACTACCCGAACTTATCAACTAATCAAGTAGAAATCACATACATTAACTAGGTTGACAAGAAGATTAAGCATGAAAGATCTAATAGGAGTAATTAAACACAATGAACACAATTAATGCTTAATCACAAGTTAATAAACCCTTTTCTTATGAGATAAACTAGGAGGAAATCACACTCACTAATCTAAACACAAGTTGATGCATGGATAGAAATTGCATGGAAAACACTCTTAACAATTCTAAAAACAAAGAGATTAAGGAACTTAATAATGATTAAGTAAATAAGAAAATCACACTTAATAAACTTAGTCATATAAGATTACCAAAATCCAACATTAAAAACAAAGGATTAACAATAACAATGATAATTAAAGAAATATTAAAGTGTCTTACAACCAAAAGATTACACCTTTGGGATTTGATTAAGAGGGGAGATTAGTTCTCCATAGTAGATCTAACAACCCAATTAATTTGATAATAATCCAAAATTACAACTTGATTACAACACAAAGGCAAAGATGATGAAAACCTAATGGTATTCATCTATATATAGTCCTACATCAGAGAGGAATCAATGGGCTGTAAGTAGAGGAAAGCTCGTAACAAAATCCACCAAACCCAGGAAAAGGCGCACGGTGCGCCTTCCTTGCTGGAATCGTGTTTCCAATTCTTCCTTTGCTACTTCCCTTGGAATGCTTCAATGTGTGATCACTTGTAGGTTATGTCTTGACCTTCCTTGGGATGTAGTGGGCTTCAAACACTACCTAAAACGTCATTAAAACCTTGACACGAACGACAACACTCGTAATTGGCTAAAATGGGTTAAAACCATTGAAACCATCACTAAATGTCGATTATTTGTACCTAAAAAAAGCTAAATAAACGGTAAGAAAACAAGCTCATCAAATGTTCCATCTAGTATAACTGATAATAGGGCAGCATGGATTGTGGTACACGTTCTCGTTGTGGTCGAAAAACAAATGAGCCACTGATCATGGAATGTCACGAGTTGGTGGCGATCTAAGAGATATGGTTAGGTCTAGGGTGGCGTGAATGAACCGACCTCCAGGTCTTTGACGCAATCTATAAAGATAACTCCTTCCTGTCGTTTCTTTTCTATGCATGTGGCAGACTGGCTAGCTAATGGGTACAATCGAACCTGGGCTAGGGAAAGTTAGTCTTTTGAAATTGTTGAGAGTGCGGATGGAGAATTCCTTGCCGTTGCTATAAGGAGAGCTTGACTATATACGTCGATCCATTGGAGCCAAGTAGTAAGGTTGTTCATTTCTCATCCTCTTGCAAAGTCGTTGGCTAATCTTTTGAGATTTAGGATAATGGTTGTGATTGTTAGCTAATTCAGTTTTTGAATTTTTGTAACTGTTTTATAATAAATATTACATACCAACACCTTATAGAATTATAAGGGAATCTTTAAATTGATTAACCAATTCAAAAGTCCAATGTAGCACATAAAAGAACAAGGATTCATATCATGTATGGCTCAATGAAGCAGAAGCCATAAATTCTTCATCTAATTCAAGAGCACTCATCGAATCAGGTGGTTGACATATCTCAAGTTCGACGCTTCCTCCTCCTTCTCGACCTGGGTACGCTGTTACTGAACCGGGGAACTTATTTGCAGACCCACTTCGGACTGCTACTGGTTTCCCTAATCCGAAATCGTTAACATACATGTCAAACCTAGGTGAACTCGACATAGTTATCCCGGGACTATCCAACATATCAAGGCGGAAAAAAACCGGAGAGATAAGCCATCGGTCGAGTTCATCTCGAATCGTTTTGTCATTATAATTTACTACTAATTGATGCAATTGTGACGCTACCCACCCCAAGTCATGGTTTAGCAGTTCACTTACTGTGGTAGTTGTTGTGAGTACATTAACACAATTTCCGAAATAACTAGTAGGCAAAGGCGGGTCTAATCTAGGCCGATTATTGATTGCTAATCTACATGTAACCTCATTTGCTGGTCTAGATGTGGCTCTGACAACTGATTTCCACACGAACGCCGTGAGGGCTTGAAAGGAGGAAATTGTGTTGGTTTTGCTGTCGTGGTTAGCTTTCGTTTTCAGTCTCATTACGACCTGAATAAACCACAAATTATTATATGAGACGATCTTGTAAGAATTTGTTGACAAGATTACTCTACACCAAATTTAAACTAACAACATAAGAATACTTTCAATAATCATTTCAGTATTGACAATAACCATTTTCAGGTTATGTTTATTGCTGATCTTTTTCGTGAAGCGAATTATTTTACGTTATTTACAACAATTCTACGACTTTTATTGACCATTTTAGTTTCATTTGTGAATGGAAAACAGAATCACTTACCGAAGATGAGAAATGAAAGAACCTCTCTTTAAGCTGTGGTGCCTGATACCGAGATACAATCTCATCAGGGTGCATAAATGGCAGAGAGATTATCGGGCCACACCCATTGAGAAACCGGAATTCCTCAGTAAGAAGGCCGAATTGGGACTTGGGGGTTTGATCCCGATCTGCTGAATGGATTTTGGACCAGGTGTTCCAAAATTGCCAGTACGAGGTCCCGTCTACAATTGCATGATTCATGGAACAGCCTATGAATACCCCATTCAAGAGCTCGGTCACTTGGACCGACAGCAAAGGCAGGGTGTGACCGTCACAATTTACAGCCCGGTCATGGTCGAAAAGAGCATGAACCACTTGAGGTACATAACGGGTCGAAATGATGTCCGATACTGTCAAGCCTAGAGTAGCATGAATAAATTTAGCTCCAGGGCCTTTGTTGCAATCTACAAAAACTAAGCATTCGTGTCTATCTTCGTCTGTTTGTGTTGATAACTGTCCTGCCAACGGGTAAAATTGGGCGAGAGTGATTGAAAGCGATTCCTTGAGAGTTTCGAGGAGATTGTGAATAGAGTATTCTTGATGATTAAGGTGTGATGGTATAGTGAAAAGTAGACCCTTTTGAATATTATGAAAGGAAAGCATGGATAAATCAGATGGAGTTAAGTAATAAGGACGCTTCGATTCCTCGACGAAATATTTGGGCTTGATGAAACATTCTGAGATGTTCTTAACGACGGCAGAATTCATTGAAATTCTGGGAATTTCTTGGTGTTAATTTGGTGTGATTTGGTATAGTTGAGTTGATTGATCTGGCAATGAAAGGTTGATATGAAAGGACATGCACTTGTCTTGGTTATCCAATTCTCTACCATTCAAATTTGGTAAAGTTGCGATAATTGATCTTTGTTTTTACATGCTGCAATTATAGGTACGAAGCCGGAATTTTAAAGCACTTACTTTGGAATGATCGAGTTGCTTTCAGACTTGTAAAGTAGGAAAAGTGATACCCTATTGTGAACCGTCAGTGTCAAAATTCAGAATTATAGTTCCATCTGATATTGACATTGGCAACAAACAAATTCAGAATTTTTGTTTCTTGTTGCAAGATACTCAATTTATCCGGTAAACAAGTGAATTGGGGAAGAGGGGCTAGGGAGTACACTGTAAGTGATTTTCCATCTTTTCTCTATTTGCATTTGGTTACCGCTAATACAAGTCTATCCTCTTTTTGAAGTACAACAATGACCACCACTTGTTCGATCAAATGCCAATGACTAGAATTTTAAGAGGTACCACACTACCACCTCCAATTTACAAGAACACAGGTTCTCATTTGTCTTGTGACGGGTCAAATAAAACTCACATGAGTAGATGAAGCCTAGATATTTGTATCTCCCTAGGTATTTTATGTTTGTCTTACCTACTTAAGTGGGTCATATTGATCTCTCACAAGAAAGGCCTATTGTTTCACAGAAAAAACAAAATTTGCGGCAAATTGACAAAGGTAGCAATAGATTTTTTTTTTTTTCTTGTTATGTTAGGTAGTATTATGTATAGGACAGTAAATTGATCCTTAACTACTATTCCGTATTAGCTTAAGTTGATGACTATATTAACATATTAGAAAAATTGATTGAGGAGAACTAGATAAGTGGAATCGTGAGATTAGGCTTTGCCTACACCCAAAAGGATGAAAGAGTTCTCGTGAGAAGTCCAAGGAGGTTCCACATTAAAAACAATTGGCAACATATGAAATATTCCACTTAAATAATTATTAGATCACAAACTCTCTCCTCTATGATCATTGTAGGACACTAACATAAGACATTTTTACATAATTGAAACTTTCCTTCCACATTTACAAATAATCAGATTACTAGGAATTGAAAGGCACATTTTAACAAGAACTAAAGATACAGACTGTGATATAAAAGAAAGCAAATTCAAACAGGCTGTATTCTTCACATGGCCTTCAATCTGGGCACAAACTTACTCAATTACTCTAATTCTTGTAAGAAACTCTGGTGTACAATGATGCTAACGGAATCGCTTTATGGACTAAAACACTGTCTATGGCAATGAAACAGCAGCCATAAATTCTGGGTCAGATTCGAGAGCGGCCATAGAGTCAGGAGCTAGACATATCTCCAAATCCACACTACCTCCTCCTTCATATCCTGGGTATCCAGTTACCTTCCCTACAAATTTATTTGCATATCCACTTCTAGCAGCTACTGCTTTCCCGAGCCCAAATTCGTTGCCATATATGTTAAATCGCGGTGAACTCCCCATCATCACACTGTTTGAATCGAACAAACTGTCAAGCTGGTAAACATAATGCCACTGACTGGTTCAATAGCAGTGCCGCCCAACCTAGATTGTGTTCATGTAGTTCAGCAACTGAGGTGCTTGTTTTCATGGCATTAATGCAATTACCAAAATACCCCTGAGGCAGAGGTGGGTTTAGTCTATGCCTGTTATTGACAGCCAATCTACAGTTAGTGACTTGATCGTCAGGCAGTTGGTTTGCTCGAATTATTGATCTCCAGCAAAGGGCTGACAGTGCTTGAAAGGATGAAATTTTGTTGGTATTGCATTCTTTATTTGCCTGAGCTTTTAGTTTTGCTATGGAGTCGATCGAGAAATGGAAGATCCTTTCTCTAAGCTCAGGTGCTTCAAAACGAGTCACAAATTCATCAGAGCGAGTGAAGGGAAGCGCCATGGTGGGTCCGTGTCCCTCCGGAAACCAGGGGCCATACACAGGCGGGACCGACACTGACAGGTCCTCACTATTGTCCTGTGTATCTCGGACCAGGAACTCCAGAAATTCCAACAAGTAGTTCCGTCCACCAAAGCATGGTTGAGAGAGCATCCAATAAAGAAACCATCAATTAGCTCAGTGATTTGGACTGACAGTAATGGCCTGGTGTGACCATCATGGTTCACAGCCCTGTTATGGTCGAAAAACGATTGAACCACTTGAGGAACGTAAATGGGTGACAGTATTTCTGATACGGTCATATCCAGAGACGGGGGGATAAACCTCGCACCAGGACCCTTATTGCAGTCAACATAGACCAAGCTCATCGACTTGTGTCAAAAATTGACCCGCTAAAGGGGTAGAAGTGAACTAGGGTAAGTAAAAGAGAGTGTTTAAGACTCAGAAGAAATTTTTGGGTCGAGAAATCTTCAGCATTTAAGTTTGAAGGTTTGGTGAATAAGAGACCCTTTTGAATGTAGTGAACAGAAAGCATGAGCAAATCCATTGGTCCTAAATGGTAAGGATTTTTCGATTCCACAGTGTCATGCTTGGGCTTAACGAAGCATTCTGAAATATGCTTAACTTCTTTAGTATTCATTTTTGAATAATGAAGTTATTAAGGTAGATTAATCCGATGGATTAATACGGAAAGGGCGGGTTTTTTATGCTATAACATTGGACTTCTTAACAGCCGATTTTATGTAAGATGAAAGAAGAGGATTTCTTGAATGTTTCAGCATTGACTTAACACCACCAAACTATAATTTGTGTTGATCGTTTCAACTCTTGTATGTTTCCCAGGAAGGTGTGCAAATAAACTATATGCACTTGTAAACAAAATCAATATGTGTTGTTGATCATGTCACAGCATTGAGCGGTAAAAGTCTGCTTTGAATAAGAATCTGCTACAACATGTAGTAAAGAATGTTAATGAGTCGAATCAAGTCGAGAATTGTTAATTATGGGTTAATTTTTTAAATACGAGTATTAGTCAATGTCAGAGCCTTTATTAGAAGTTCATTAGTTTAAGAAAAGCCAATCGCTAAGCAAGCTGTACATGTACGACTCAACTTATCTTACTAAATTTCACTTTTAATTATCCTTCGTCTGCGGTAGTGCGGATGATATGGTGCTTTAAATTAGTCTTCCAGCTAAATCTCGACGGATTAGTGATCAATAGTAATTTTGGTTGATGAAATATCTTTTTTCAGAGTAAAGTAAACTACAACCACCTAAACTTCACATAAAAATATCTATATTAAGGACTCAATGTATTAAAGGAGAGCTTTAAGGACCTCAATTCCCTAATTCCGTTTAATCTAACGGACGTGGCTAATTTTTTGCTTTCTTTGTGTAGTTGTCTTCATTTTCATTTTCATTTTTTTTATTAGTTTTGATTCCTAAAAATTAAGCTTTATGTTTAGAGTAAGTCTTATAAAAAACGGTTTTACATTAACTGTAAGACGAATTCAAACATAGTCTTATTAATGGGTAAAAGTGATTAGCGTCTCACGATAGTCGATAAATTTGTGTAAAAAACACCTCACACAAGTATTTTTGTTATGTTTATTTAAGTTCCTAATGTGTTGACTTAAACCAATTATTATACGAGTCTCAAGTGACCTATTATTTAAGAGTTGAAATCTGACACGATTATTCGATCAAATCATTAATATTTTAAATTATTAATATTATATTATATTTCAAGTAATAAATAAAAATTAATTATTTTAATAAATTAATCTTTATAAATCCTTTAATATAAGTACGAATAAGTAATAACTATAATATAATTTTAAAAAATACATAGTATGTTTTTCTCAGCTTAAATATATTGCAAAACAAAACGCCCAAAATTTTTCGACTCGTAATCGACCTAATCGATATTCTAAGCTGGAAGACCCGACCCAAATCCCTACTGTACTTATTTTATAGGGTTAATTGGAGGCGAATTATAGCTGACGAGGGATATCTTATTCGGCTATTACTTCCTCCATATCTTTAGAGTTTAGACTAATTAAAAAAATACACAAAGTCGACTAGATCAACCCTTTTGACAAAGAGAAGAAAATTAAAATAATAGTTGATGAGAGAAAATTAAAATAAAAAGTGACGAGTCAAATATGTCTATGTAGAAATAATGAGACAAAAATAGAGTGTATAGAGAAAAGTAAAAGTTTGTCTTATATGATCATATGGGATGATATTTAACCTTTTTTTAAAATTAAGACGAATACAACCGTTTTAACGAAAACTAGCTGAATAAAAAAACTGACAAATCCACAAATTTACGTAATTTAAAACCTTACACAAATAATATAATCCAAACCCAACCACTCCTAAGTAATACGGTGTGAGTTTAAATGGAAGACAAAAAAAAACATGTGAAACTAGAAGATGGAGTAACGGCAGTTACAATAGGTCCTTAAAGCTACCTAATTATAAATTAGGTCCTCATTGCTACTATATTGTATAGTTTGGGTCCTTCCATTGTTGTTAACTCTCTTTTTTCATGATTCATGATATTCGTTGCATTGAGAATAATTTATTAAGTTTCGTACAAGTTACAAGCTATGCTGCTAAAACTAGTTTAGAAGTATTCGACAAGGATGCGTGTCAAAGTGTTACTGTGTTAGGCTCGGCCATTTCTACGAAAAATTTGATATTTTGGCTTCAAATTGTTGTAGTTTTTGTGATTTGATCACGCGCGAATGGATAAAAATGGATAACTATGTCCCTTTTCATATTAAGTCAATGAGAGTAAAGAACAACCGCCAAACTGAGTTGATTACGCGCGAAAATAATGGAGAGCATCAACCCCTATCGGGGCATATAAGATGAAACGTTACAGTGGAAGAATTATGTTTTTGTATTGAATGAATAATGTTTTTATATTGAATAAATATACACGTACATAGTTATGGTTTATATACAAGAGTTAGCTCCTAAAATCATGTTAGGGTTGCTAAATAAAAGGATGGAATAAAACTAAAAGAAGCCAATGTAATCAATTTACAATATTTTGCTAATCAAATAATATCAAAGAGATAATGGTTGTTATTCTTTCCATAGCTCAGAAGTCAGTTGATTTGTTTCCTTAATATTCCCCCGCAAGACGGACTGACCATTGAAAAGTCCGATCTTGGATAGAAGAGTCTAAAACCGGGGGCAAGGAAGCGGTTTAGTGAGTGCATCAGCAAGTTGATCGTCACCGCTTATATGAGTAAACCGAAGGGAGCCGGACTGCACTTGTTCATGCATAAAATGGAAGTCAAGGGCAACATGTTTTATCCGGGAGTGAAAGACAAGGTTGGCCGAGTAGTGAGTCGCGCTAAGGTTGTCGTGATAAACACTCGGTGGAGAGGTGAATGTCAGGCCAAGCTCGGTGAGTAAGGACATGACCCAAATGATTTCAGAAGTAGTATCAGCTACGGCTCGAAATTCAACTTTAGTAGACGATCTAGCAAATGCCTTTTGCTTCTTTGAGGCCCAAGTAATCATATTTTTACCTAGATAGACAAGTAGCCAGAAGTGGAGACATAGTTATCTTTATCCCCTACCCGGTCCGCATCACTGAAAGCATGTAGTTGAAGCGGGTTGTTACGATGGAGTTGAATAACGAGGTGCATGGTACCATGAAGGTAATGAAGGAGACGTTTCAAGGCAGTCAAATGAGAAGTTTGTGGTTGTTGCATAAATTRAGCAAGTTTGTTGACGACAAAAGAGATATCAGATTGAGCGAGAGACATATATTGTAAACTTCCAACAGCAGACCGATAAGTAGTAACATCACAGAGGGAGGGTGTTAGTGTTAAGTAGAAGAGGAGGGTGCAGAAGCATTGTGTGGACATGGGCCACCCGCGCGTTGGTAATGTTTGAGGCGGCGGTGCTTCTCCCACGGAATTTTGTGTTGACAAAGCACGTCATGGGCCGTTATCGATTTGAAAGGCATGAAACCGGTGAATGGTTTGAACAAGCCTGCATTTGTGGAGTCGCCACCAATTTTTGTGGATAATTGGATCCGTTTGAATACTTCGCGTCACATCAAGACACAAATTAGTGACATAGACACTAAGAAATTCATCACCCATAGCATTCCATGTCTAGAATGACTTTCGCGATGCCAATGAACACTGGTGTTCACAGATATCTGAGTAAGTGGTGAGGGTACGTATTAGGAAGCTCATACTAGAACACCTAATCCCGCCCGCCTCGATAGCGACCTCTACTAATGATCAGGGAACTGTCATTTATACTCCATATGTCACTAGTTGTATGCATGCAATGCAACACCCACGTTTTAATCTAAGCATATGAATTAAACTAAGTCGGTTGACATGTAAATTTAGCAAGTAATTAGGTGAAAGTAAGTATTTTACGTTCATTACATGTGAATAAACCAAGTAAATAAATCATACAAGATGAAATAAATTACGAAGAAATAAAATTACAAGAGGATACATGAATCTATGCCATAAATACGCCTTAAAAGGATTTAAGAAATAAAATGAATAAAAGAAAATAAGAAATAGAAAGAAATAAACATGTCGAACAGTGATAATACGAGTAATAGTTGATTCATAAACTAATTAGAAAACTATGTCAGAACGAGACGAGTTCAGAGGCAGAAGCCAACCCAGAACAGGCGTAGCACGTGTTCCGGCCTCTGGAGGAGGCGCTTCACCTTGTGCGACTGTTCTTGAGTTGGATTCTGACTGTGAAATTCAGACTCGTGTTTTGGATAATGTTCGTTGGTTGATTTAATGGTATTAATTGATATTAGACTCGAAATTGAAGTTATTTAACAGATTACATACATATGAAAGATCGTCATAAAGCAGAAAACATGTATCAAAGTCGAATTTCAATGATTTAATATGGCAAAATCGAACCATCGAAAATACGGATTTGAATAAGATGACAAAAACCCACAAATATTGAATTATAAGGGATTAAAGTCGAAAAATGAACCTAAAATAATTTGAAAACTAGAATTTACGAAAAAAACGAATTAAAATAACAAATAAGACGAAACAATTGGTACTCGAGGAAGAWGAAGAAGAGCAGCAGCAGATAAGCAGCCCCTGGAAGAGGCGCAACAGATGCTGCGACTATTCCATAAGGCGCAACTGCTGTTGTGTTTCTTCTCGACAGTCTTTCCCTGCTGATCTGTCAAAAAGGTTTGAAAACTCGTGATTTTGAAAGCATATTTACGGCATGGATCCTTACATAATTATAAATACATAAATAAAATACAAATGGGATTTACACCCTCGGACTTACATGTTGGAAAGCGAAAAATGACTTAATTCGAGGAATGCAACGAAGATGCCCTTAAAAAGGATTTTAGAAAACGAGTTTGATTGATTAAATTGATTAAAGTGTAGTGATCAAGTTGGTAGGTCTATGCAAAACGTGACTGGTACCTAGAATGATCTAGGCTTACGTGGTCGAGAATGCTTATGCACATAGGCGTCGTAGCAATATCTCGTGGTCTTAGAATGCAAAGAGAGAAGAGAAGGGGCGGACACTCACATGAAGAATATGTGAGGCGGAGGCCTCTTTTTATACTAATCACGAGGTGAGAGTGTTCGAAGGATTAAAATACGGAAAGAATCCAGGAAGATCTGGATGTTGCTGGAAACAGTCCCAGGAAGAGGCGCAGAAGGTTGTGTGCCCTCTCCTGGAGGTGTTTCTCCTTCAGCGATGAAGATTTCCGCGTTTTCAGAATTTGGAAAGGATTTGTTTTTCTTATTTAGTCAAAATAAGATATTTTAGAAATTTTAAGAATATTTGAGATATTTTAGGATTCTTAAAAATATCCCGACTCAGTTTTGAGACGGCTTTTGAGAAAAAGACGACAATTTCTGAAAATGATGACGATTTTTGACCCGGACTCCAAACGTACTCTAATTAATGCCAAAACGAACGCATCGACGCGTAGATGACAATGAAGGGGTTGACACGACTATTTGGGCATTCATTTGAACATCGGGTGTTTGGCGAAGGGTGCAGAAACGAGGTATCTACAAAGCCTCCACTTTGACTAAGGCTTGGACAAGGTGAAAGTCAAAGTATAGCCCTCAGGTCAATCGATGATTACAACCTGAAAACTATGGCGACGCGAGGTGGTTCAAGGGAACTAAAGCGAGGACCTGTCGTCGGGAACATTTTAGAGTCTATCGACTTCCGAGGAGGGTCGTTTAAATTCCAGTAGACTACTTATGGAAGCCCCTATCCATAAGAAGAAATCATACCTGAAACCTTCTTTCCTAAGATGTTTCCGGAAGTGCGTAAGAGCCGAGGGTTAAGACCGGTGCGTAGGAGCTGAGGGATGAGACCTAAAGGATATGTAAGGATTTGCGCTAGGGCGTGGGACCTAATGGAAAACATCGATGGGAAAGAGACCAAATATAAGTTCAACCGAAGGGGTAACCAAGGTTAGGGGTGTATGAAGTCTAAATGATTATGATCCTAAAGGATAGGTGTAGGAACCTACAAGGAAACGGGATTCTAGGGGTAGAAGCATATGAACTCAAGGGAAATTAGGGTGTATAAACCCAGGTTTTCTAAGGTATAGGAACCAGGAAAAGTGTGGGAACTTTATGGGGAAGGTAATAACAATAAAGGCAGGGCGATGTGGGCACCACCAATGAATGATTAGACCATTTTATACATGTTGATATCCCCCATATTAGCTCGGTTGTTTATGCTTATTTCACTACCATTAGTGTTTAGCTGATCTAATCTCGTGTTCAAGATGTTTTGCATGCATTTAGTGTAATTTGTAGGAAATACATATTTCGTTAGCTAATTCCCGTCAAGAGAGCAAACATCGAGATCACAAGCTAAAGTGGAAATTGGATTGGATCATACTTGGTTATGCAAGCTCAAAATGTTGGAAGAAATGATCATGTGTTAGAGAAATGGCCCAAATGTTCATGCAAGGCAAAATGTAAAGAAATGAGAATTATAGCCCAATTAAGGAAGTCCAAAGTAACTAGTGTAACACCCGCAATTTAGAATTTAAGTTTTAAAAATAATTTAATAAGTTGTTTAAAATAAATTACGGTTTAAWCGTATTTTTGGGTGGAAACTGAAAATATATATTTAAACTATTTTAATAATTTAACTGAACTAATTATGATTTTAAATATTATTTTCATAAAATGT
>VHZZ01013642.1:11623-22373 GCA_009801015.1 Silene noctiflora | reverse complement strand
GTAGGAAGGCCTTGGTTCTTTTTAGAACCCTTGTTGGTCTTCTTCAACTAGCAATGACCGGTCTTTCCACATATTTAACAACCACCCTTGGGTTTGTTGTTGGAGCCATAGTGCTACGATGGGGAGTTTCTTCCCCTTATAAACTTTAGAGCCTTCACCGACTTCCATCATGCATCATGTTGATAGAAGATGGTTCCATAGTTTCCATGATTTTTCCCTTACACCCTCCTGCTCCCTTAGAGATTCCATTTAAAAGGCACCCTTTGAGACAAGGATATACATTCAATGTATTAAGTATATATTCATTGAATTAAGTATAAATACATTCAATGAATTAATTACATTCAATTGTGTGGTATATAATTCACAACTTGATTAATACCATTGWCAAAAATATGACCTTAATGAGTAGGAAGGCCTTGGTTCTTTTTAGAACCCTTGTYGGTCTTCTTCAACTAGCAATGACCGGTCTTTCCACATATTTAACAACCACCCTTGGGTTTCTTGTTGGAGCCATAGTGCTACGATGGGGAGTTTCTTCCCCKTATAMACTTTAGAGCCTTCACCGACTTCCATCATGCATCATGTTGATAGAAGATGGTTCCATAGTTTCCATGCCTTTTCCCTTACACCCTCMTGYTCCCTTAGAGATTCCATTTAAAAGRCACCCTTTGAGACAAGGATATACATTCAATGTATTAAGTATATATTCATTGAATTAAGTATAAATACATTCAATGAATTAATTACATTCAATTGTGTGGTATATAATTCACAACTTGATTAATACCATTGWCAAAAATATGACCTTAATGAGTAGGAAGGCCTTGGTTCTTTTTAGAACCCTTGTYGGTCTTCTTCAACTAGCAATGACCGGTCTTTCCACATATTTAACAACCACCCTTGGGTTTCTTGTTGGAGCCATAGTGCTACGATGGGGAGTTTCTTCCCCKTATAMACTTTAGAGCCTTCACCGACTTCCATCATGCATCATGTTGATAGAAGATGGTTCCATAGTTTCCATGCCTTTTCCCTTACACCCTCMTGYTCCCTTAGAGATTCCATTTAAAAGRCACCCTTTGAGACAAGGATATACATTCAATGTATTAAGTATATATTCATTGAATTAAGTATAAATACATTCAATGAATTAATTACATTCAATTGTGTGGTATATAATTCACAACTTGATTAATACCATTGWCAAAAATATGACCTTAATGAGTAGGAAGGCCTTGGTTCTTTTTAGAACCCTTGTYGGTCTTCTTCAACTAGCAATGACCGGTCTTTCCACATATTTAACAACCACCCTTGGGTTTCTTGTTGGAGCGATAGTGCTACGATGGGGAGTTTCTTCCCCGTATACACTTTAGAGCCTTCACCGACTTCCATCATGCATCATGTTGATAGAAGATGGTTCCATAGTTTCCATGCCTTTTCCCTTACACCCTCCTGCTCCCTTAAAGATTCCTTTATGCGAAAGTGTTCCGCATACCCTGGTACTCAGACAGCTCCTGCTCCTCCGGCTCCCTGCTCCTTGCTCCGGCTCCCTGTCTCCTCCTTTTTCTGCTTAAGCATACGCTTAAAGTTCTTCCATGAAGGAGGTGATTTGTCAATAATAGACACCGAGATGGACTCATTTCTCCATCTTGTGTTGGCCCCAAGATCTGGAGCAATTCATTATATTGTTCTATAACCGGCCTAGAGTCCGACATTTAATAATTCATAAAATTGTCAACAAGAAACTTCTTCCTAGAAGCATCTTCGGCCATGCACTTGGATTCTTTAGTCGAATCAACATTTTGATACACGCCAAATAAAGAATCCGGCATAGGTGTACTCAACCCATATGCCATACCTCTTTGAGGGTGGTGAGTAGGAAGTGCATTTTCTTTTGCCATCTCCTAAAGTCGACCCCTTCCACCTTCTCAAGTTTGCCAAACTTAGAAGTCATCTCTTTCACGTTCAGGCATTGTTACGGTTACAAACACAATGAAAATACTCTTTACGAATGTTGTAAGTTGGAGAATGGGTAGTGAATAACAATAACAATATCGAACTTGGATATTTTATGAATCAAGGATTTCACTTAAATGGGGAAATAGAAGAGTGTAATCAAAATTCGGTCAAAGTCGAGTAATCTTAAATCTTGACGCGCTATGAGTACGGGAGTGTGGAGTGCACACCCATGTATAAGCAATGTTGAGATTACGTGTGTTTGTGACAAATGTTTTGCGGGTTATCAAGTTGGTTATTTTTTGATGACACTGAATTCATTGAATGCAATTAATTCATTGAATGTATCCATACTTAATTCAATGAATGTACTAATACATTGAATGTATATCCTTGTCTCAAAGGGTGCCTTTTAAATGGTGACTTTTCATTCATTCATCAGTGCATATGCATGTGTAAACAATATAAATAGCACATTGCACATTAAGATTTGGAGATGAAAAAAAATCTGAATTTAGACTTTGAAATAACAGACAAAAAGTCAAGACTCCATTTGTAGTCTCTCAATTCTATTTGCCTAGAACGAGAGGGAATCAATAGTCTTATTGTGCGAGAGATTTCGTGATACCCAAAGCAAATGTATGGGTCGAAATACTCTTTAAGGAAGCGGGTACTTGATTATATCGTTGTCCAACTTATCATTGCCGATTGGCATTTAGATGAAGTGCCAACGAAAGCAATATACTAATGTAGTTGTGGGTCAATGAGAAAGTTGTGGTTTCGAGCTTATTCAACACTCGTTAAATCAATATACTAATGTAGTTGCGGGTCGATGAGAAAGTTGTGGTTTCTAACTTAAAGAGTACTATGAGAGGTGAGAGGAGAGGGTTACTTGGGTTACTGTAGGTGTTAGTAGGAGTTAGGAACTTCTGTGGTTCACATGCTTCTTTGTCTTCTCCAGTTCAGGGATGCGAACGCTGAAGCAAGTTGTTTTTGTTTTCTGTGCAGGCCTTTATGTGAGTAGGAACACTTATATACATACAGGAGTGGCAGAATGGCGAGTTAGAAATCCAGTTCATCTGGTAAGCTTCTTCTCTGAGGCTTTGTTTGTATACAAAAGTAATTTCCTTCCAAATGTTTCGTATGCTTAACGGATTTTAGTTTAGCTTGTTCCGCTCTTTTTCTTTTTGTCCCCCTTCCTTTCTCTCCTAATCCCTTTGTTCAAACTACTTCAAACAAAAAGGGGTAGACTTATATTACAATTGATACGGCCTTTCATGCATTTGAACCAATGAAGGAACGTGCCTTTCCCTCCCGAGCGGCCTACCCCACCACGAAAGAAGGAAAGTAGATGGAAAATGGAGATGGAGCCACTTTTGTCATTCTGTGAATGTTTACATGTTTTATATGTGTATTATTATTATTATATCTTTTCCAATGTATTATTATTGCTCTTCAATCTTTTCATGTGAGCGTTAGGGTGTATCTCCATGGTGTCCTCATTTTTAAACCAGCAAAGAGGATCTGAGTTCTTTAGGATATTGATGTTCCTTATTTGGCCCAGTCCTGTAAAGTTTAGGATGTGTCGACTTTTCCAGTTCTAGTTAAGTGATCTGAACTTCATCAATGACATATATGTGCTCTTTTTAGGGTCTTCTATTCCACTGTTAAACTTTTATTGTTTCTTCCTGTTTAAAGATCAAATTGCATTTGGTTAAAACTCATTGAGCTTGATGGTTCAATTTGTTATTTTGTTATAGAAGCCTGAAGGTCTCTATGACACCTTCCTCACCTAGTGGTGTATATCATGACTGCAATTTAATCCTCGATGAATATTGTTCTGTAGAATGCTATTCTGATATTGTTTTTGTCCAATATATTGTTTCATTTCAGCATATGGTGTTAATAAAAAAAGGGTTGCTTGCTCTACACTATTTTTCTCTCTTTAACCTAGTGGTTTGAACATAGAAGCATCATCATAAAAACTTTGTTTGAATTGCTTTCACGTCTAAGCTCCTTCATCTGTGTTCTTTTTGCAGGTTTGTTATTATAGGTACATGAGGTTTTTCTCATCCGGAAAATTTTTGTACAAGGTTTGTGTACTACCTTGGTGCTTGCTTTGCATCTGCTAATATTCTCTTTGTATTACATGTTATCTTTACTGAGCAGTTTTTTTGTTTCTTGCCTTATGCTCAGAATTCTTCTGAGAAGGTTAAAGATGTCGTGAAGGTCATGACCCTTCGAGCATCTATTAAATCAGATTGCGTCCATCGGGGGCAGTATTCACTGACCGATGACAAGGTTATTTACTTTTCTTTTCTTTAATCTTTGGGGGTGTTTAGGGGAGGATCATTTGGTTGATGACTGCCTTTGCTAATCTCAGGTTGAAGCCGCACTTTTGTATCCAGGCATGAGACCTACTGCTTGGCGAATACGATTGAGGTATTTTTAAGTTCTCATATAAGTGAGTTTACAATTCTTTTTTGCCTTTATTATGGAATCTTGCATACAATGAGGGATAGCAAACATTTCTTTTTTTGACAGTGATGGATAGCAAACATTGAAATTGTGCGTGCAAGCATTTTTTTTTTCTTTTGCAAAAATTTTGCTCAATTATGGATACCAAACATTGAAATTGTGCTATCAAACATTTTTTTTGCAAAAAATTTCCTCGTTAGAGGAGCACTTGTCTGATTTGTATCCTGTTCAAATGAGCGTTGCAGATCATGTACAGTACAACAGATTCTCTCTCTCTCTTCCCATCAATTCCTCATTTTATGGATCTACCTCACTTTCTCTACCACCAAATTCATTTTATCTTCTATTTTACAAATGATACTCCCTCTTAATGTATGTAATCTAGCAAATTTACCCATTTGCCCCCCCGCTCTCTCTCTCTCTCTCTCTCTCTCTCTAATACCCCTGAAAGTCTGAAACACACCCTCAACAACCACCAACCAACTTGTCCCCCAATCACCACTCAAGCAGCCCAAAAACAACCGCAAACACCACCAATCCAGCCGCATACACCACAAATCCCAAATGTGGCATCCAAGGGTGTCAAGGGAAGATTGGGTGGTTGGGAAAGCGAAGGAGACGCGTTGTCAGTGTCTAGTGTTTAGACTCTCAGTGATGGTGTTTGGGTGGGTTAAGGCAGTGGTTGAGACTTGTGGAGAGGTGCTGTGAGGTGGGGCGGAAATGTTGAAAGGGTGGGCTATTTTGGTATGTTATGTTGTTTGGAGGGTATCTTTGTCTACACATTGTAAATTATATGTCCAAATAAAGAAATAGGGAAGAAAAAGATGGCCAAGCCCAATGAGGAAATAGGAAAGATTATATAAACTAGGAGGGAGTATTTCAATTTTTTTAAGGTTTTTTTTGCCAATGATTAAAATAATAGCAAAGTATATTTTGTCTATTTATTATCAATATGAAAAAATGGGGGAAAAATATGGGTTTTTCTACATAGTACCCGTGTATTTTTTAGAATTCTACATGGTATCCCCCTTTTTTTAAAAACATCACTTGTACGGAGTTGTACCCTTAGTTCTTAAAATACTCCAACTACTAAAAATCGAGTTTTTAAATAGTTAAATTTTGTAACGACAATATGTTTTCGATTAAATAAATGATATTTATGTTAATGGTGTGACACAATGTTGCCAAAAGATCAACAAAAAATGCATAAAATAAACACTTAAAAGAGGCGAATTAGAACATTTTGGCTATTTAAGAGGTTTTCATCAAGTATAGGGGTACCAATGATATTTTTGAAAAAGGAGGGGTACCACGTAGGATTCGGAAAAATACAAGGGTACCATGTAGAAAAACCCAAAAAATATTTTACTTCCCTAGTGATATATTATTTTCATCATAATTATTTTTGTCAATATGTAAGATCATTGTATTCATTAATTTAATTTATAAAAATAGAAGGAGCAAGATATAGATGAAATAGCCTAGAAGTAGGAAAGAAGTAGGTGAACAAAAAATAAAGAGCTACGGAGTATGTTCTTTTCTACTTCAAATAAAGATCTATTTTCTCAATATGTAATTGGAGAGTTAACTCTCCATTTAGTTGAAGTAAAACATAGGGTTAGAGTTATTTCGGACCAACTTTTAGTAATTTTTCATCTTCTCACTCTTCTCTGAAGTGTCTCACCATTTCCCTGAAGTTGACCTTAGTACATATCTAACAAACCTATACGAGGCACATTTCATTTGACATCTTCTCTTTGGTTAACTACTAATGTGATGCAAATGTCGTAAGGTTAAGAGGAACGACAGCAGGAGCAAATAACAGAATGGATTGCGTGTCCCTTGTAACCACGGGTCTGAATAGTATGGAGGCCAATGATGAAGACATGCTTGGAATAGTAGAAGGGTGGGAGGATGATGAAAGCCACTCTGACGTGCCTGCTACCTCCCACAAAAGAGGTTTATCTCCTTTCGTCTTTGTCCCATTTGAAGAGGTACGTTGGTGATTCTACATTCGTGCACATACGGATGAATTTCTTTGTGTGTGGACATCATTTTTATGTCGCGTTGGGTGTAATCCACAGGTTGCAACTTCAGTTCTGAATTTGCCAGTCGATAAGATGGACTACTATGTTCCAGACTGATGCCCTTAATGGCAGTTGTCTTTTTTTTATCCCCCGACAGGTATCTCTATGGCAAGTGTTGCCTCTTGTATTATTGTTGTATTGTATGATGTAGTACCTTTTCGGAGTGTGTTTATCATGCTCTAGTCTGGTTTTGGGCAAAAAAGTGTGTACAAAAATGAAGTGCCTAAAACAGTGATATGGTGATAGTATCAACTCTGTAAATATGGATTTTGTTACGAATAAGGTGGTGATTGTGAGCTTTTGTGGCTGTATTTATTAATACTTACTATATATATCTTTTCCTTTCCTTTTTGTTTTTTTGTTTTGTTTTGTAATAACAGTGAGATCTTGTTGTCGTAATATTGTAGTGTTATCGATTTTTGTCATATATAGCTTATAAATATCAATCTTGTTTACTGAGTGGTTTTACTCACTATGTGTCTCTTATCTTGGTATAAGAGGCATGTCAGAATACACTTTACTTTACTCGGTATAAATAAAAAGTTCAAAGTTAGAGAACATTTTACTACTTTTAAAAGATACCTTTTAACCGAAAGTCTTACCTTAAGTGAATGTTTTTTACCTTAAAATTTCTTAAGATGGCATTCATTTCTTCTCCTTCCACTTCTTTTTCGCAAGTGTAAGCAAAATTCAGATTTCATGTTTTCATTCCCATTATCACTTAAATTGGGTAAAACGTTAAAACTGGTTTTCTTAATTAGTGAGTATTCCGCGTAACAGCTAATCAGAATAAGAAACAGAGAAACTGAGCATAAGAGGACGGAAAGAATCCATGACAAATCTGTAAGTTTCCAATTTGAGCATTGTTAACGAGGAAAGACACTAGAGTTATCACACAAAGTCGCACCATAAAACTTCGGCCAAACACACGCTAAATAACCTTTCTACTTAATATCTACCAATTGTAAAAAAGAAAAAAAAACAAATGAAAAAAAAACAACAATTTTTTACTTATCCTCCATTTGACAAATCAATATAAAATCAACCCAATTGAACCAGATTTCTACTAACCAATGATTCAAAATTCTGATAGAATTCTTGAGCCATTCGAGATTCTAAACAAATTATCAAATACAACCGGTGCACAATGTACAACGATTCATATAATAACTTATGTACCTCAATTAATAGAATAAACAAGTAAGATCTATAATGTATAAGATCGTTGTAGGGTGTATAAGTCTTACTAAAGAACGACATTGGATTTTATATTCATAATTTGGCTTATTGCTGAAAAAGTTATGGTTGAGACTTGATATGAACAATAATGAAAGTAAAACACCAATAATTAGTGAAAAAAAAAAAAAAAATTTAGGAAATGATGGATAAGAGGAAGATGATTGTGACTTGGTGAAAGTGAGAGGAAAGTTGTTAGTGACAAAGCAATATATGATTAATGATTAATGAATTTTATTTCTAAAAAGTCCAAAACCTAATTACAAAACAAAGCAGATGAATTAAGAGAAGAAACCCAAAAAAACAAGGAAGCCTAAGTGATTGAGTTCAAGTAAAATTAGCAGGAAGTATTAAAGAGGAGGGTATGATGTATCATCCGGGAGGGATAGCGCGGTCAAACCAGCAGCAGCAGCAGCAAATGGGTGACACCAAAGTTGATACCATCTCAAGATTAGCACAATGGAGGATAGACAACTTAAGTCCTTGTTGTTCTTTTAAGAAATCTGACCCCTTTCCGATGGGTCTTTGGAACTGGCACCTCTCTATCGAGAAGACTCGTTATCTTTACATACGCTTGTTTCCTGATCCTTCACGTACCTCCAAAGATCAACATGGAATCCCTTTTGCTCGCTTTTTTATTCGTCTTTCTAATCTTTCCTTTCCTACCAAACCTTTTCTCTCTTCTGGTACTACTTCCCTTCTTTCTCCCCCCATGCTTTTTTATCTGTTTTTTTAGCTTCTTCTTGTTCACAAATTGTTTACTTGTCTCATCCAGTTCAAGAGCGCCCTCTTCGTAATAGTGATGACTTTTTCTGGTCTGTCGACACTGCTTTTAATGGTCGTTTTCTTATTGATGTCGAGTTTCTTGACCTCAAATTCTACTCACTTGATGTAAGTCCCAAAATTCTTCCTCTTCTTGCTCTTTAGGATTTGTAGGCTTGTGGTGTAAACAGAAACATGTTTGACCGCTTACATAACTGTGTCATACTGAGTAGGGTGGTGAAGGTAGCTCTATATGGCCGTCTCATGGAAAACTGCAATCTATGGCGACACAAAGTGCCTTACAAACACTGTCGCGCATGCTTTATGAGGGGGTTCACGCAGATGTTACCATCAATACAGTCGAAGGAAGTTTAAAGGCTCACAAGGCAATCCTCGCTGCAAGCTCTCCTGTATTTGGGAGTATGTTTGTGCATGACGTGAGGGAGAAGGAGTCGTCAATCATCGAGATAAAAGACATGTGCTGGGAGTCTTGTATGGCCCTGCTCAGCTATCTGTATGGAACCATAAAAGCGGAGGAATTCTGGAATCACAGGCTGGCCCTGCTGGCGGCTGCCAACAAGTATGATATAAGGGAGCTAAAAGAAGCGTGTGAAGAAAGCTTGATGGAGGACATTAACTCGGGAAATGTGCTGGAGAGGCTGCAGGAAGCGGGGCTGTATGGTTTGGAGAAACTAAAGAAAGGGTGCATGGTGTACTTGTTTGAGTTTGGGAAGATATATGAAGTCAAGGATGAAATAGGCAACTTGTTCAAAAGTGCAGATAGGGAACTGTTGGCGGAGATGTTTCAAGAGGTTCTTACCATTTGGAAGCCAGCTTGAGGCGGAACGAGGTGCAGGGGTCGGTGTTGATGCTCGTGTCATAGGTGTTCGGAGTACACAGCCTGCTCTAGGACTTTAGTTGAACAGCTATCATTCGGAAAGAAAGAAGAGCAGCAAACCTCTCACACCAGTGTTGCTGCTCATCATATTATCCATGTCTTTGTGTGTCCTGTAATTAAAGTTATCAGCTTATATTGAATACCGTATGGAATAATATGGTACAATGATCTGATATTCAGATAAAATTAGTTAGGAGACAGATATTATTTAGTTATAAAGGAACAGTAATTTGGATTAGTTTGTTAGATATTTTATACGGTGTATTATAGTGTTTTTTAGTGGGTATGTTCTTAGCTTGAAGTCACTACCCAGGATGTTTGGACTAGTTCTATCCCACTAAGGCCATGTTCTTTTGGACTTTTAAGGACATGTCAAAATCTCAAATTTTAATATATTTTCATCAAAGAATCTGTAATTTAGTTTTTTTTTTCTTTTTTTTTTTGTTAATGACTTAGCATCATGTGTCCGTTATCTATTTGATTGTTACCGAGTATTCGTTTAACTCCATAATGAAAATGAGGTTAAAAGCGGTAAGCGTTGGATACACGAGTTTAGTTTAGTGGGTAAATCAAAGGGTATGTCCTCTCCATTTATTCTTTGTCAACAACAAGTTTTGGTATTCATACTGTCAAAAAAAAAAAAAAAAAAAAAAAAAGTTTTGGTATTCGGGTACTAAAGATGAATTAAAGTAAAAAAAATTGAAATTAGTTTGGAAGTTAATTGGTAGGTCATAGTAGTAATTTGTTGTTAGCTTGGTAGGGCCTAGTAGTAATTTGCTGTTCCTATCTGTTGCCAAGTATATTTTGTCATAAAATTAGAAGACGCGAAGAATATAGGCGTACCCAGAAGGTTCTAAGATTTCCCCTATAAAATAAAATTGCAGATTATATATTTGAAGAGAGTTAATTACCTTGGCAGAGGAAATTTAAGACAAAACGATGTTCTTCTTTTTGGTAGGAGGAGTAGATCAGAAGGTGGCAAAGGTGGTTAAAGAGGGAGTTAGCAGGTGCATCAATTGCGGTTCCAAAGCTGATCTCGTCTACTACGATTACGTTCTCAACTTATTCTTTGTTCCTGTATGGCATCAGCCTGCCAAACATCCCCTCCTTCACTGTCCTACTTGCAATCTCTTTTATCCCCCCTCGCCGCAGTCTTCTGAACTTCTCCAATGCTCTTCTTGCGCTCGCTTTGTCCGTCCTGATTACCGCTTTTGCCCCTTTTGTGGCGTTTCCCTTTAATTTTCTTCTCTTGAAATTCTCTAACTTTTTATTATGTAATCTATGTATCTCAATAATCAATTTCAATTTCACATACAAGCCTTACTTCGATATC
>VHZZ01013641.1:8398-30789 GCA_009801015.1 Silene noctiflora | reverse complement strand
GATGAAGGTTTGTATTAGAGTGATATAGTGAGAAAACAAAAGAAAGTGAATGTGGGTTGGACTTCAAAGGATGMCTTTAGAGACCAAAAATACCAAAGTTATCCAAAGTGATGAAAGAAAGTGTGAAGGCCCACAKGAGGAGCCCAATATAGATAGAAGGCCTATTGTAAAACGCAGTGCAATAGCCAAAAACTACCGAAAACGCTGTACTCAGTTACTGTTCATATGAACAGTAACAAGTCTTGGGGACATTTAGGATAAGGTGTAGGATATTGCTGGATAACTTGAACAGTTAATTATTGCTAAAATACAACTAAACTAACCTCAACTAAAAAGACCTAAACCAAACTAACTCCTAATTAGCCTAAACTAAACCCGAAACAAAACCAACCTTAACCTTCCTGATACAATTAGTTTGTTAACCAGCTCTAACCGGAGCTCGAGCAGCTCTCCATACTCCTTTAATTAAAGCTCTAGGGCTCGTCGACCATGCAACGGGCCGGTTACAGGTGGGTCAGACCGGCCTTATCTTTGACCACCCCTGAGCTCTAGTAAGCCAAAGATATTGATCATTTCCACAATACGAGTATGTGGAGGTCGTGAACTGTCGATAGATCAAATGAGGAGCAAAGTTAGAACAGAAACAACATTGTCACATAGAAATCCCAAGTGCCACAGTAACACCCCAACTTAATCCATGGAACTCACACTCCTTTCTTACAAACATCCTTCACTTATTCACAAATCCACCTACTTTCCCTCTATTTCTAGTAAGAAATCTCTCTTTTCCTTTTTTTTCTTTTTTCTTTCTTGTTGATCTTACTTTAAACTGTCTTAACTTAAGAAATCTCCTTTTATTACCAATTTTCCACCTTTATTTAATCGGGTGTGACGTGTGAGAGCCGTTAAGTTAAGACGGTGTTAATAAGAAATTGTGTTCTTATATTACCAATTATCTTCTTAATTGTCTTACATGAATAATCTTGACAGGAAAACTACCAAGAAGTATAATTTGCAGTTGTTCATCTTCAAATGATGCTGCAAAGACGACCACATTGTGTTTAGCTGATGATGGCAGAAGGGCATTCATTAATTCTTTTCTTATAGCAGGTTCTCATTACTTTTCTTTCATTTATGTGCTTAAATTTGGTGGGTTTTTTTTGGGTGTTGAGTGAAATTGTTTTTACTTGTATGATAATGATAATGTATTTTGATGTTTGCAATCACCTAGGGACGGTTCTAAAGGATGTTCGTATCAGCCACCCCATATCATTTTGGGATTAAGGCCCTGGCTTTGATGTTGTTGTATTTGGGTTCATTATGAACTATAGTGTCTTGATTATGCCAGTCTGCACATCCCCGGAAAAAGATTGATCACTTATACTCCCTCCATCCCGGTCATTTGTTTACCTTTTGGTTTTGGCAGAGACCAAGGAAAGAGGAGAGGGCCGATTATTAGATGCGAAGTTGACCAAATTGAGTGGGGAGAATCAAATTGCTCATCAAAGGCATTCCTAAAATAAAAGGTAAACAATTGACTGAGACACCCTAAATGGAATAGGTAACAAATGGGTGGTGACGTAGGAAGTATTATTTGGGATAATTATGATACTCCTCGGTCCCGTTAAATAGTTATCTATGAGACTTTATTACTTTTAACGCAAAGACTAGGGAAAGAAGTGAAAGTGTGACTTTGGGCCATACAAAACACAAAATCTCCAACTTGCACATAGAGATGGTCCACAATTTTCTAGAAAGTATGGGTATTTTTGCCAATTTGCAAGCAACAACTTACCCATGATAGAAATTTATAACAATTGGCGGAATAGATAACTATTAATCGGGCTGAAGGAGTAATTGTTTTTAGGACAAGAGAGAAGTGTGTTAATTGAGTAAGAGTGATGGTGACTTGGGGGTAACCTGTGTATATACCGTCAGCTGAATGTATGGAATTGTAACTTTGGATGAACAAGCAGCTGAGTGTAGTGCTGCATAAATAGTGATTAGAGCTTTATAGTGTAGTTTTTTTTACTTTTAATCCAAATGAATTACATGTGGTAGGCTGGTAATCTTTTTGGTTTACACCATCCGATTTAGTCTGAGTTCGAGCCAGGTAGGATTTCAATAGTCACAAGAAATCGAACTCAATACTTGTGGTTAAGTTAGATTAACTCTTTACCCATTGATTAAAGTGCTCGGGATTAGGTTATTCATGTGGCATACTTGGGGTGGAGTCATGGAGATAGATATTTGTTACAACTTCCTCTATTTAAGCATTATTGTCTTTTATCCGACTATGGGGCATTTTTTAGTGCATGAGTTAAATTAGTAAGGCCGGTATTTGAGACTAGATGGCAATATGAGAACTTATTTAGACTTGAAATCAAGGTTAGTATGTAAAACTTGGAAATGAAATTGCTAAATGGGGTATTGGTTTTCAAAGCGGAAATAAGGCTAAATGTTTTGAAATAAAGCGGTGTAAGCTGATGCGTGGCTTTTGACATTTGAGTATATGAATGCGTAGATGGGAGGATTATTCTGAGGAGTAAGAATTTCTCTATATAGAAGAGACACGCAACTGGCTTAATGCAAAGTAGAATTCTAATAGCTATGCGCCTATGCGCATTAGCAATCTGGTACATGGCTGCATTTCAAGAAATTGTTAGGAGTGAAGTGCCCTTTGTAAAATTGGTTGATTCTCTTACCTGTGATTCGCAAACATTAAACTTCAGAAGCGGTAAGCTCGTATACAGAATAGCAGGAAGTGAATATCATAACGTAATAGGGACAGAGGGATGACTGGTGACTTAAATTCGCTTAATAAAAGTAAAGTTAAGGAAACAGGCAGAAGAGTTCTGAAATCATTGAGGCCTTCTTTGGATACAAATAATGGAAGGAACGGAAAGGGAGTGGAAATGGAGAGGGGAGTTTTTATCCTCACAGTTTGTTTCATTCTAATCTAATTATGTGAACCAGAGTTATCCTAATTGGCATTCGTCGTCTTATTTTCTTCAGTGCTTATTTTCCAGGGAGTTGCATCCCGAATTCCTTTCATTAAGTTGTACGCATTGTGATTAAGGGTGTACTGAACGTCAACGTTTTTAATAATGCAGCTGCTGGGCTATGTATCTCTGATGTGGCTGAGGCGGTCAGCACAAGCAGAAGAGCTGTAAGCTTTTAATATCCTCATCCATGTTTATTGTGTAATTTTTTTGTCAATTTTATTGAAATTTGTGTCGTGTTTGCAGCTCAGAGGGGCAAAAATACCTGAGAGCGACTTTAAAACCCTCCCTAACGGTCTAAAGTATGTCATTCTACCTGTACATCCTGTTGGCTTAATCCATTTCTTTAGCTTCTTGAGCTTCCTTGATATGCAGAATAAAAGAAAATTACCTTATTTTTTGGCGTACATCATGAATAGAAGCGAACTATGTGGCTCATTTGCAACTATGACGTTCATGGGATATTGCATGATTTCAATTTCTACACTTGAACTCTAGGGATTGCATGATATTTTTGTAACATTTACTAGGAAATATTCATCTGTTCAAGTTTCTGTATGCTTAAGTCCCATTGCCCTCAAGATGTTCATGGTCCTACTCTGTACTTTTTAGGTATTATGACTTGAAGGTCGGAGGTGGTCCTGAAGCTGTAAAGGGATCTCGTGTTGCGGTACGGTTGTGACAATTTTATTTTTTTATAATGTTTATTTTGTGATTCATGCTAGATGGCATGTTATGGGCATTTTCATCCGTTACAATATCTGCCCATCTCTATCATCATGTATCTCAGAAGAGTTTATTTAGAATGAGCTGAAAGTGTAAAATCTGTTTAAAGTAATGTATCTTATCCCTATCGATGTCAAGAAAGAATAGGGTATTTACTAGGCAATGCTCTTGGCAATGTGAGTGTTTCTCATATGTTCACAAGGAAATCCGTGGACTCTCTCTCTCTCATAGATTCTCATTGCGTCAAAATTGGTGCAGGTACATTATGTAGCTAAATGGAAGGGTATCACTTTCATGACAAGTCGTCAAGGAATGGGTGTTAGTGGTGGAACTGTAAGTTTTAAGCCTTTTGACTTATATGTGTTACTTGCTAGTTCAAGAATTATTGGAAGGCTCGCTATTTTTTATTGCTTGGAGGATGATGGAATAAAGCTAAATTATTCTATTAATTGTCTGCGCTTATTATATCATGAACTAGAAATCAATTGATATGTTTGTCAACACTGTTTTCATTGTCTCATCCAAAAACAGATTATTAGAGAGGTAATGCTTTCAAGCTGGACTGTCCAGTGGGCAAGTTTTTATTTGAAGTAAATCCATGGAATCAGAATAATCAGGAAGACAATTAGATTAGCTTTATGCAATTCAGATGTTTTAACTGTTGAAACAATTTCAATGAAGTAATTTAGCTTTGTAAGTGAGATTATCAAAGATGTGCTTGCATATATGCTCAGGATTCTGATGCCATATTCAAATTTCTTTGACAATGAATTCATGGCGAAAGCAACCAAATTAGAGTAGTTGATGCTGCATTACATTAGTTGCCTGTGCGTTTAAAAAGTGCATGAATTGATTCGAACATGTCAATAGTCAAGATGAGCAAAGTGCTTCATCAGTTGGAATATTTGAGGGGCAGACTTATTAAAGGGAAGTGTGTGCCAACTTAGTAGTTGGTATCAGGAGACTGAGCATTGTTGGTGTTCCAGTTGACAGTTGCCTTAATGTATGGACAATGTTGATGAATTAATCGTTCTTTTCTGATTTCCTCAATAAATATGTGTCATTTATTAAAAATATGCCCATTAACTTATGCCCGTGATGATGAGCTTGATTGTCTCCTGTTCATCCTAACATCTTATTGCCCTGAGGCTAAGAGATTAACATCCGCAGTTTCTGACTTTCTGCACCTTCAAACCGGATGTGCAGGTTTGTTTGTCATTTCAACAATTTTACATGGCTGTCATGTATTTGTTGTACCAGCAACAGAAACTACGTTTTATTCACGTGTCATTAGTCCCTTCCAGTACATGAGGGAATACTTGATTCGTGACAACTCCTGACACCTCGAGGCTGGACATGAACATAATAACTAGACTAAACCTCCGTTTCACATCTTATGCCTGTAAACAACGATCTTTAACAATCATGAAGGTTTCTGAAATTTTATTCACTATCATTCTTGGCATATTCTGAGTTTATGTTGTGTCAATTTCTGTAACAAACTTTGTTTTCTTTCCAGAATTAGTAACTAGTAGGTTCTTTTTATTTTTGCAGCCATATGGATTTGATGTTGGACAGTCAGAGCGAGGCGCAGTTCTCAAGGGCTTAGATCTTGGTGTTGAAGGAATGAGAGTGGGAGGCCAGGTAAATCATTTTAGTTAGTGCAGTGTTTATATTTGTGTTCATAAGTTCTCCAGTAGTCAGCTTTTCTCGATTAATATTATGTACATAGAAGCATCTGTTTGTTCGCCTCACTATGGAGCATATTTTTTTGTGCAGCGGTTATTAATTGTTCCTCCTGAACTAGCCTATGGAAGCAAAGGGGTCCAAGAAATCCCTCCGAATGCAACGATCGAGGTAAATAACAGAAACTTTAGGTGCTAAAATTATATATGGAAGTCAAGAAAACATGTTGCTCGTGTATACAATCTTAATTTCGCAAATCATGATACTCTTCACTTGATCTTTGGGAGTTGCAATGTTTGGTTTCATGTGTTTCATGTTTTCCTCAAGATTTGTGGACTTGAGGAGAATATCACCTTCACATGTCGCATACATTTTCTTCGTGCATAAAAACCTCCAATAGAAATGAAGCCAAAGGATCGCTATTGTTTGGCTTTGGAGTAAGCGGGATTAGAATTAACCAAAAAAACGCACTAACCTTGCTCTCTGGCTCTCTGCTATGAAAAATATTAGGTATACCAGGTGTACTAAATTATGGTACACCCTCGCCAATTAGAAGTCTTTTTCTCTTTTTCTTCTTGGATTTTGCTTAGTTATTCACGAAAAATGTTCTCAATTCAGTATTCTCGTCAGTTTGGTGTACGATGATGCAAGAATTTCTCTTTTAATACTGTTAAAGTAACATTATGTTAAGGCAGTTCTCGTTAGGACTTTCATTATGGCATCCAACCTCCTGTATGTGCTGGGACATGGGGGTGAGCTTGTGTACATCTTACCACTTGCTCCACCATACCTGAGATCTTTGAGGCACAAGGGTAGTGTTGTTGAATGAAAACCAACCTTAGAACTCATACTCTGTCGTTATTATGCAGTTGGATGTGGAACTACTGTCTATCAAGCAGACTCCCTTTGGGTATGCCACTCTTCTTTCACATAAATCCGTAGCTCACTGTATAACTTCATACTGATTCCTGTTTTTTTTTTTTTGGGGTCACTGCAGAACTCCAGTTAAGGTTGTGGAAGGGTAAAATAGACTGTATCCCCTGTACATATGCCTGGTTGTGACGGAAACATTGAGGATAGTCAGCACCTTTTTTGGTAGACTATCCATCTTTGGTGAGATTGTACATGGATTGACGAAAAGTACATTAACAAATCAGCATTGGTTTCTTCCTTCATATACCCCAATTATCTCATGTGATTACTTCACACTGTCTTGATTCTCTTTCACCTAACATTGTATTACATTTGAGTTGTCGGGTCTGCTCATATTCGGTTTACTCTGTTTGGATACAAGTCAAGTCAGTTCAGGTCGGGTCACTTTTTCCGCATCTAGTAGGCAGTTGGCGAGTCTTGATGACACAAGCACGTGGAAGGGATGCGGGATTAACTAGGGTCAAGGAAGCTCCAGTGAGTTAATTTGGACTGTACAAACCTGAAAAGGCACAGCCGGTTAAATGAGTGTCCCTTGAGCGTTCACTGAAGTAGATACTTCCGCATCTGGTGAGTGAGGACGGATAATACTCCCTTCATCCCAATCATTTGTTTAACTCTTTTTTAACTTTCATTTTGTCTGAGTTTCTTTATCTGTTTGTAATAGTAGCATTGTTTTAGGTGAAAACGATAGAGAAGGGCAGCAGAAGGGGGGGTGGTGGGCGATAGAGTGGCCATTTGTAGTTCATGATGTATTGCAGGGTATTAGTCGATGGGTTGTAGCCTGTAGCCTGTAGCCTGTAGCCTGTAGGTGGTGGTGATATGATAACAAGATCATATTAAATGAAGCATACTCTGTACGGACTATGTGTTATGGTTGTGTCAACTTGCTTCGCGCCAAGAAGCTTAAAGGGTAATCAATGGTTTAAAGCATTACTGTCAGTAATCGCCGAGCCACAAGCATCAATGGTTAAAATCTTCTGGTAAATGGAGTAAGATTCTCAGGCTGTAAAACCAAATGTGGAAAGCACATAATTGTTTATCTCCGATATTGGCGTCGCTTAAAGTTTTCTAGACATTATCCCTCGGACGCTTTTAAGCCCTTTTTATGGGCATATTCCCCCTCTTCATTCACAATCCAGAAAGCCTGAGAAACAGATTGAGAACATGATAGTGTAACATTTCATTTGAAGAACAATCCAATTAACTTTGGAACCAAACTTGATTGAACAAAAGAAAAAAAAAATAACTAGTGCCGTTCAGGAGATACTCCTGGTCGACACAAAAAAAATGCAGATCTCAGAATTGGCCCCGTCCTTTTTGATGAAGAACGTGGGTGCCTTAATGTTATCGACAAGATCTAGGTAGAAATGTTGACTACAAGCTTGTAGCTTTGCTCCATTCGGCTAAAGGGAGTTATTTTAGAAAAGTGAAGTATAAACAATAGACTTGTTCCAATTTCTACCCGTTTTTTTCTTTACAATTCCTCTCCCTAACCAAACACTGAAAGGTTTACTGCAGATGTCAACTAGCTTAATTAGTTAGTAACGTTATGTGACGTGGTGTTCATGGCCTAGTCTTAAATCCCATGAGCATTAAAATGACAAAATCACCTTTATACGCAAAAAGAATGCTTACAAAATTGTGGATATTAAACCCTATACTTGTACTTTGTACTATAGATATTACTTTGTCAAAAGGGAATGCATGATGCATATATACATGGTCGTTGACATTTGATCATAATAATAACAAGTTTAATATTAAGTGGAACGGACGAAGTTGTGAAAACTTAATGGAGTGCACGTTATGAAGCGTGCTCTTCCACCCACAATACAACTAGCTACATACTTATTTCCCAACTAACTAGACTTGCTTAGCATAATACTATTCATCTTCAGGATTCAGGAACAAAAACTTTTGAACAATTGAAAGGTAGCTCAAAACATGGCAACGGTAACGATGACGATGACGATGATAATGCTGATTTTAGGATGCAGCCTCCTAATCAAAGGAACAATTGGAGCAATGAATGAAAATGAAGTTATACATATTGGTGGCAAGGTTATGTGTCAGGATTGCTCCCAAGGCTGGAATGATTGGGTTCAAGGTTCCAACCCTATCAAAGGTATGTACTTGCCTTGCGCCTCATTTAACACCGGTATATTATACTAGTCTATATAGTGTACTGTATTTGCGCCTCATTTAACACTAACAATTATTTGGTGGGATAACCCCTTGTTTCGCCACAACAAGGGTGATGACATGAGTCCAGTCACGACAATTGGGAGCGTACATCCCCTTGATGTTGACGGGATTGAACCAAGGTCATTAATTAAGTACCATATTTTCATGACTTTGTCAGCTAAGCTATGACATTTGCAAGGAATGGACATCCGTAAACAATAAAAATTTAGTTAAAATTTTTGATATATTTAAGGTTTATTATATTACTCGCTCTGTAGCTTGTTAAATTTTAAATCTTGATTTCACGACTGTCGATCCATTATTATTCGGATTATTAATTTGACGACAATTGATCTTCCTACAGGTAGTACAGTATCAGTAACATGTTTGGATGAGCGGAAAAGAGTAGTATGCTATAAAAGCGACCAAACCGATGAGGACGGAGAATTCAACATGGTGATGGAGAAGAGTGTGCATCGGAAGAAGCTGAACCCCAAGAACTGCATTGTGAGATTAGTCTCATCACCAGATCCATCATGCAACATTGCGACAAATTTCGCTCAAGGAAAGACAGGGGTGAAGCTAAGGCAGCCTTCTGTTGTGTATAGAGACATAACCAAGTATAGACTCGGTCCCTTTTATTACACCACCCCTGCTTGTGCTTGCTCTGATGATGATGTTTCCCAGTAGGACTTAAACCTTTAAACCGGAAAAATATATACCAAATCACATGACAAGTTGCCTAGGAATTACCAAAAGTTTTGTCCTTATTAGCACCATGTGGTATTATTTCAATCCGTTTTAAAGATTAAACGGATACTCCTTCTTAAGCAAGATTTACTGGGTGGTACTGTATTTTGTGACAATGTTTTTGTATAAACTCAAAATTTTGTGTTTTTGTGAATTATGAAAGTCTAAATACAATTTGTAATTATAATATCTTTGTTTATGTCTACATAAACTCTATGCAAGTCGATTCGAAAAGGGTATAGCCTAGCGAACGTTGGTTGAGACGGATCGAGTTCATCTGTTCATGTGAATGATAGGTCGCCTACTTAATCATTTTCTCTTTTTGTTTTGAACTATGCGGTTTAGTCTAGATTCAGATACAAGCTGGCTAGGGTTACAAGGATAGTCGAGAAGATCGACTCTGTCTTAGTCAAGCTTCTCCAAATACATTATCGTAACATTGGTTTTTTATTAGGGATCTCGATCTGAATCCAATAGGAAATGAAACGATTTATATTTTACTCGATCTTACCATGACAACAGCCATATAAAGCGACTTTGCTCGATCAATGCCTGATCCTGCAATCATTTTTTTCCGAATGTAACAACTAAAATGATGCGATTTAAATCTGACCGGTTGTTACTGTTATTACGCCGTGATCAATAATTATTCGGAAAATTAATATCAATCAAAAAGATGCAGGAAAAGGAAAAAAAAAAAAAGCCAAATTTTAAGGCAGAAAATCATTAAACCTTGAGAAGTTGATACATAGTAGGGCTAACGATGTTTCACTTCTACGTAGAATGAGACACTAATTAACTATATGCTACATAAACTATATTTGGATGACATTATTAAATTAAACTTACATCCACACATTCACACTTGACTTACATAGTAGAGTTTAAAAAAACTGGTAATTATAACATTGTTAACATAATATTAACTTCATTATTCCACGAAATTTTATAATACTCTCCAAATTAAAGTCGAATTTAAAATTTTGAAAAGTTTAAAAATTCAGTGAAATAGAAGAAGTACGATATAAAACCACCACTAAAAAACACATGATTTAGCATTTAGCAAAATCATATCTTAATTAATTATCCATGTTGGAAACTGTATGTTCAGTGTCCAATTACGGTTTTGAAACCCTATCGGAACCCTTCAATCCATGCTTAGACGGACTTCCATTAAAACCACCTCCACCTGAACCATACCCATATCCACTACCACCGCCTCCAGACCCATACCCATATCCAGATCCAGAACCAGATCCAGATCCTGATCCAGACCCAAACCCGTACCCAAAACCCCTAGCAAACCCAGTAGGGGTACGACTTGAACCATAACCCCACCCCCAACCACTCCTAGACCCAGACCCCCAACCCCAACCATAGTCCCAGTTAGGGCCGTGAGCCGAGCCCGTTGCCCCGTCGTTACTCCCTTGATTGTTATTGTTAGATATTGGAGCTCCCTTCAACTTTGCACCCATAGATAAGGTGGAAAATAATATGAGCATGGAGATTACTAGAGTGAAAGTCACACTCACATTATACTTATGCATGTTTTTAAGAGTTTTAAAGTATATGTGTGTGTGTGTTATAGATTGTGTTAAGAAATTTATAATGATAATGAAAAGATGCCATGATAGTTATATATATAGTGGAGATTAATATGATGAGATTGTTGTAGGAAATGGATTTTTTTTTTTTTTGGGGTTTCTCAAGCTTGTGGACCAATTGTATGTGAGTTCATCATGATTTACTTTGATATGCACTACACCACCAAAGTCCCAAGGTTAATAATGCATGAACGCGTTTATTGTTATTAAAAATCCAAATAAATAATAATAATAATAAGTAGTATTTCTCGTATTATTAGGGTTAACATGAATAGTGACCAAAAAAGGGCCAACATGAGTAGTGAGTATTGAGTAGTGACTACGGACTAGTGAGTCTAAATAGTGGTGGAGCTACGGGGTTAGTAGAGGCGGCCGCCTTTTGTGGAGGTTGAGTTTTCGAAGTTTTTAGTTAATTTTTTCAAACTTTTTCGAATGTTTCTTATATTATTATTCATCCGCCCCCTTAAAAATTTTTGCCCCCCGAACTCAAATTTTGGCTCCGCCACTGAGTCTAATGACAAAAATTTACCAGGCTGATTACATTTTTATTACCGGAAATCTTTCTTTAAACGGCTCACTATCCGTCTTAAGCTCAAGACGGGTCAAGTATGTATCTCTTGTATATATAATAACGCACAGGGAAAAACAATATATTTGTCTTATATACACAACTGATATTATACAAATTAAATAAGGAGTATATAATTAAATAGAATGGTAGTAAAGGATTAAAATTTATTTTTGACTCCATACAAAGCGTCTAAAGTATGTTATACAAATTAAATTGTTTGTATTTTTATTTTATGGGTCTTTGTTAAATTGCATTTTGCTTTTGACATGTTTTCAATTAACATGCTAATTTTGATGTTTGGTAAATAACATAAAAACAATATACGAGTCATCCTAATCTATTGTTTAATCAATCAACGTAGCTTTTGACTTGTTTACCCTAACATATTGTTTTGCATACTTTAAAAATGACAATTTACTTCATTCTACAAAGATTCTATATATATATATTATAGTCATCCTAATCTCCAAATCACCAAAACACTTTGGAAAACAGAAGACTTTACCATAAGCAAATTGTAAAAGTATTATAAATGACAGATTTTATTAGAAGTTACACCAACATATTTTAATTAACAAAATTAGTTACGATTAAAGTGTTTGATAATTAGCAAACTAAGATTAATGTATAGATTGTTTTTTTTCTTTGTAAAATAAAATAAATTTTCATATTTTAAAATATGTCAACTAATATGTTTGGGTTAACATGTTGTAAACCAGCATATTGATCCCAAATATGGTGGTTCAATTGTTGTTTACCAAACACTAAGATTGACATATTGATAGGCCAAACACGGTACAAGCTTGAATATACTAAAAAAATCTTCCAATATGTTGTTTACCAAGCACCTGGCCCTCTTTGACAAACAACAGAAGCATATTTATATAGCCAATAACGTTAGTTGATAAATACGATTAACATATTTTAGCATGTATTTTTTTGAGAAAATGTAAGCTTTCATTAGAAATAAATTTCAACCCTTACAATGTTCTAAGGTTGAAACATTAGTTTAACAAACTTTAAGTATTACAAATTTGAGCAAACCACCGACGTGCTCCTCTTACATTTGAGGACACTCTACGAACATGAAACCTCATCTTAATCTCTTCCTTGCTACGCTTAACTATTACACCAGGTACTGACACTAAGACCTCCATCCTGCTTTTGTTTCTGCAAATCCAAACATGGTATATCAGAGCTGCCAATACAGCAGCCAGCACCTTCTTTAACAGATTTTTGCATGTAGCAGCTTTGAATATTATATTAAATTACCTCAACTAAGAAGACAATTAGATTACTTTCATGTATAAATTGAATATGTTGTCAGACTATGTTATTTACCAAACATATGAAATTAGTAGATTAGAATATGACAACATTACCCTATTGCCTCAATGATTACCGCAAATTGCGAGATAAGGGAGTCGGATTTATGCAACCTTACCCTTGTGTTAACAACATAAAAAGGCTGTTTCCAAATAACCCAAGATGACAATTGCATCGAGAACTCTCGCGGTTAATCTAATAATCAAATGGATTTCAAACTCGAGTTTAACTTAGAAATAACGTCGATGGCATAAACTTACTAAGAACAGTGAACAGAGGACACTGATTTTTTTATAAACAATGGGCAGTCTATGACATGCACAGGATGCAGCATATGTAAAATATGTATGGTAATAAGTAACAACATTAGTGCGGTTACTTTACGGTTAGGATGAGGACTGCAGCACATAACTAATTCGATGATCCACATATTTTATGTGCCGACCACAATTAAACTGTCACTCTGTCATTTGACGTATCACTTTTGTGGTCGTCGTTATCCTGTTAATTAGTTAGGCCACCCCACCAGAAAAAAAAAAAAAAAAAAACCTAGCTTAAATAAATCAATCAATTTACGAGTAAATTCTGCTTATAACCGTGATACGTTATAATAAAAAGATGGTATATATACACCATCATCCGCCAAAAAAGTGGAGTATTGTTTTGGATGGTTTGCGATTTACAAGGTTGCAATATAGATGAGAATTTTGTGTCAATCTACACTTATCTTTCGTGGGTTAATGTTCCTTTTTCCCGTTGTTTGATGAAAATTAGGTTGTATTAGACGGGGTCGAGCCAGACTTATTTGATGGATTGCACTGTTTTACACTTGTACAAGTTCAGTAGTGCTTGGTTCAAATTTCAGGTTATTATCGTTAACAAAAGATATACTCCCTCCTATTCACTATTTTATTCCCTTTTCCTATTTCCATAAACGGATTATTTAGGTTTTCTTCCCTTTTCTTATTTTGGTAACTTATACTTTTATTTTATTCATTCCTCTCTCCTATCACCAAACCTCACCCAATTCTTTTACTTCTATTTTATTCCTTTTTTTAATGTTCATGGCGCACAATTTCTTATTTAACTTCTAATTATTCATTCGTCTCTCTTATCTACAAACTCCACCAAACTCCTTCATTCGTATTCTATTATTTTCCTTAAATATTGTGCTCATATCAAAGGGGAAGAAAACAATGAATAGGAGAGAGTATATTTTATTTACGGGTAGAGCAAAATTAGTTTATACCGTTTATCTTAAGTTTCGTATAATATTTCCAATAAAAATACTCCGTATTAAATTAAGCATTATCATTGTCAAATTGTTAATACGATCTCTTATCGATTTTTATACAAGTTGTGATGGGATAAAAAACATTATCTTTATTCTATTAAGGTTTGTCCAAAATGTCAAATTCAAATCAAGTTGAGGATATTCTTATTTTCTGGCAGCACAGTAACAAATAAGTGGAGGATATGTTAATGAGCACCTAATCTAGAGCAATTAAAGAATATCTAATCTAACGAAACTTTATAGGCATGCATCTCTTTTAGTAGAAGCCATTTTCTTGTACAACCTTCCTTTTTTGGAAAGGCAGTAGAAACTAGAGTATTCACTAGATCTGTTGGGTTACTTTGATCCTCTATGGCTGTTCACCAATTTTTTCCGAAATTATCAAATTAGGAATATGATTACTTTTTTCTTATTATTCACTTCAAGTTCGAATCAATCATATCAAATTTGAAACTCGCGTGTTGTGTTCTAATAGTGACTTTTTTTGTTTCATAATAAGACCTAGACGATTAATTATCCCTACCCTCGGTAGCTTACAAGTTTAGTCCATCCCTAGTTGGGTACAGTTTCTTTTCGATTTCTTCCTTGTAGCCAATACCTGAATTCGCGCAAGTGTGTCCACATGCTCCAAACTTAATCCATTCCCGCAAACAAACACAACTTGAAGTTACAATAAAGCCCCACACTTTCGGAATCCATAGATATTTAAAGAGTCTAGAGGTCAAGTAGCGACGGGGACCATGTGACCTGAGGCACACATGGGCGAACTCAGCAAACACTAACTTGGTTTAAACACAGCAAACAGCACTATTGAGAGTATTGGGAGACCATGATTACTGGTTCGAAGGTTGGTGGACAATATTGACCAAACTTAACCTTTTTTCTTCACAACTTGTCCATTAATTGTGCCTTTGATTGTCTAAGATATTTTCGAATTATAATCATCAACTATTTGATCTTCTTCATCATGGATGGACCACCAGTCCATGACAGTTATGTTAGTTTATTTCTCGAATACCATTCCATGTTTTATCGACATTAGTGGAAACCATATTTATCCCGATCATTGATTAAAATACCTCTTATAAAGGATAAAAAAGACAATCAAGTGATTGGGACGGAAGGAGTACATAATTCATCTTGTTAATTGAAACGGCTAATCGGTCTCGCGTCCCACTTGGATAGATGGGACCGACTTTTTATTATCTCGTGCTATTTTCCCATTATCTTATTTGACCCGTTATAACTTATAAGTTTAAGAAGGGTATGAGTGTATGACCGTCTTAAAAAAGATTTTCTGATCTTGGTGAACAATCGACGTATTCTATAACCTTCGAGTTCTTCAAATGTAAGTGGAGATCCCCGTGCGACATAATATTTGTCGTATTTATTTTATCAAGATAATTAAACTTTAATCTTCATGCTTGACAAATCCTAGGTGCAAATAAATCTTCATCAATAACCAAAATTGGAAGTAGAACAAGAGGAGCAATTGTGGACATGGAGGGAAATGAAAAGACGATTAAATTCTCGCATTTAATTCGAATGAAGGAGGAACTGAAACTCAGTTCAAATCTATAGTTGTCAAATGGGCGAGATACAAGCCTTACTAGAATCCGCAACTGTGTATTCTTAAGCAGAAAATTGCTTCCAACAAAGCAGGAGCATATATAGAGAAACAAATACATATTGAGAAAGAGCATGACTACAGAAAAACTAATCGTACTCAAGTTCATCAGGTGTCACTGGCCGCTTGAGGGGGATAACGGACTTCTTCTCAACGTCTTGTGATAACGCTTTTCGCATATCTGAAACCAGATTAACACGAGGAATAATGAATGTTTAAGTGTGTATAAAAGTTGGATTATTCTGAGGGGTATTCAAATACAGCTAAACTTAAGAAATTACCTAATCCATCTTCTTCTCCAGAATAGTAGCGAAGTACTCGCCGGTAAACCACATAGCCAAGCTGAGAAAACAAGTGTGTCAAAAATAACAAGGTAATTATGATGCCAACGGGTTCCAAACACAGAGCACGAGAATAACCATGGTTACCGAATTCGCTCGGTGCCCTACGAATCGCGAATTGTTAAAGGCGAATTATATTATGTTGCTTACTGAAAATACATATAACACACATTCTATAAGAGCAAATCGCGAATTGGTAAGGACGTATTCATAGCGAATTCAGTAACCAATGAACGAGATCAATACACGGCAACTTTACCGACCAACCTTGCATCAAAGTAGGAACATCGAGGGTCTAGCTATTGTACTTGTTTTTACGATTCATCATAGACGATTGAAAAACTGAGGAAAAAAAGATAGTCTCAATAAGGAGACATCATGTATGCATCAATGCTGGTGATTTTTCATCCCCCACCAAACTGAATAGGCTCTGAAGATGAATCATTACTTCTCGAAGTGAAATACGACTCTGCCTTCTTCCCCATTTGAACTAAGCACAGTTCAGCCACATAAACCACAGAACCAAGGGGACCCTCACTGCAATAGGACACTTACCGTCTTTTATCCCATGTGGACCAAAGTATCAAACTATTTATGAAATCCTAATTCTATGATTAGAATTAACCGACTTAGTTATAGTCTGTTATATGATGTCTAACTAACTTACTGCTGACATCATCAATTACATCACAACAACTAACTCTTAAATAACTGCTATTTATGTCAATAGACTCAATACTATTCATATCCCAATAAATTCGGACTTGACATCGCTCTCCTTACATTAAGATTCAGCAAATCTTATTCTAATCGGAGCTTTTTAGTAAATCAAAGTTTAGGATGACTTAGTCCGATCCCAGAATTAGTCAATAAAAGCTACTTCAATTCCTAAAATATGTTTGGACTTAACTAGGCAACACATCTCTGTCATCATTGATGAGTTACAAAGGAGCCATGATGGGTGATGCATCAAACACAATGAGCAAACGGAATTCAACGCAACAATAACATAAAGTCGATCCAAAACAAAAAGACATAATTGCGTAGAATAAGAAGCTATAAACAACAAAGCCTCGGACGCAAAAGAGTTCGCATAGAGTAACAGGTGTCACGATTGATTTTTTTTCACGATTCAAATAAGAGAATAATTAAGGCCGTTAATGCACGCATGCTTTGAGCATTGTGTAACACGCCCCATATAATGCAAAATCTGCATATAAACCATGAAGATCAAAATAAACCAAGATATAATTAAGTGGAAGAACCTGTACCTTCTCATACATTTTTATTGCAGGTATATTGGAAGCACGGACAAAAAGGTCAACAAAGTAGGCTTTGTCACTGCAAAGTAAAGTTGATTGTGTCAACATGGATAAAATGAACTGAATAGCATCCATTGATTTTAACAAAGCGATAACAATGGCATTGCAAAAGCAATGAATGACAATAAGCAAATTTAAGCCTACGCAGTGCCAACGCGGGCCACTGAGCTCCCCATTCATAGTTTCATACTTTCATACTATAAACTCCTGCAGTTAGATCATCACCAATTATTTTGCATAGTTACTCATTACAGGACGCGTGATAGACAATACTCAGACACAGACATGTTTTTGAAGCATGGACGCGTACACACATTTTGAATGGTCGAAACTCCATTCATGTTGCCATTTTTAATGCCTTACCCAAAAAACATGTTCACATATCCATGCAAGATACCACTATCGAAATAGAAACCTTTTCAATTTTTGGATAAGATCAAATTTCATTGAATTTTGGGATAAAGATCAAATTTCACTGACGAAGAATTTAGTTCGACGTTATAGAACCTCATGGCCAATGGAAAATAAACCCAAAGCCTGTTATATCTAGTAAGTGTGAGACGAGAATAGCCTAATGAGAGTCAGAGAGAGAATACAGTGAATACTATATCGTATCTACAAAATAGAGTATAGACACCGCATAATCCTACATTCCTACTCAAGAGCTTTACAAATGCTTTGCACAGTAGGGGTTACTGATTACGTATAGCCTATCATAATTGATTTTGTGCAAAAGAAATGAAGCACAAGCATAACGAACATTGCTTGCTATCGCAATAATTTAACCTAAAAAACTGAGGTGAAGAGAATGGTTACAAGCCTTGCAATTGTTTGTTTAGAACAATGAAAAAAACAAGAGGGTTAAATAATGCTCACGACATATTTTGCTGCAATGTAAAAAAAAAAAAGGCATCCATACTATTCCATAGGCGAAAATCAGTCATCAAACAAATCTATATCATGATGTCATCAAAAGAAGATGCGGACTTATTCGTCTGACTCCAAGTCTCCAAAAAGTTAAAGATATAGTCTAGCTGTAAAATACTTACATCTTATCACTGATTTCTTCCAGTATATTCATCAGCTTTTTTGCTAACTTCTGCCGGCGGTACTCTGGTGCAACAGTCACTGCTGTGACATGGCCATGCCAAGACTCGCCCTGACCTTCCACTTTTCCCATAACTATAACAGGATGGCAAAGAAGTACATACAGTTTTTCACGATATCAATGAAAAATACAAATAAAGATGAAAGAACTGTATCTTCCATAGAGCAACGAGCTATTTGGATGTACGGAACTTCAGCGTATACCAACTGGCTAATTGGTAAATTTTGTGTAATAAATCAGTTTTGGAAGTACCTACTGGCCAATTGGTAAGTTTTTTGTTATGAATCAGTTTTAGAAATACTTGAGCAATAGAAAATATTCAATGCTGATGATTGAACGCTCTTTCCAGACATTAGCCTGATAGAACATGACAAGCAATGCAAGAATACAACACATATAACATAACCCTAAACCACCTTAGAACTCTATCACAAATTCATGAATTTTCATATAAGAATACTCATCTTATCAGTACACGAAAGTCAGAAATGGACTAAAAAAATAGAGATCTAACCATTATAGTGACATCTCCTCATTTTCAGGCTTTGTAAGAATTAAGGGTGATTATAAGAGATTTATGTCAGTTAGGATAAACAATGCACAAAACTTGTAACTATCAATCAACTTTCAATTATAGGTCATCTCTTTGACATCATCAAAGCTTTGGGTCACCCCTCACCAATCACCTAGATGTAATAATCCATAACCTTGGTCACCTAGGCATTAGTTTCTTCTACACTAAAATGTAACAATTTATATACTAGATGAATTCATGACTACATGAAGTCCGGTCAGTCCTATTTTGATTCATTTTATTCAGATTCATGGTTTTGTTAATACAAGACGGTGCTTACAAAGCAATTATATTGTATTTCCTATTTGAGCACAAATGTGAAAGTATCCCATTAGAAGTCAGTTGGATTGTGGATAATGTTACAAAGGTAATGAAGCTCAAAACAATAGAGAAAATGAGGACAATGATGGAGTAAAAGAAAGAATAAGGAGTGGGGAAGGGAGGATGGAGGATGAAGGATGGCGGAGGAATAGTTACCGTCATGTCCCTTTATATTTTCCCTTTATTAGCCACTTAACAAGCAAGCCTTGAGAGGCACATAAAACAAATATTAGTGCTCATAAAACACTGCTTTACGAGCTTTGTCTTATTAACTGGAGTGTTGTTCCATCAAGTTCCAAATTTCTAGGTTCTTGCATTACAAATCTTGTGCTTCACTATAGTGATTTCGTAATGTTACTAAAGTTATCTGTTGCAATTTAATAATGTCTATTTTCACTTGAGAACCCCACGAAATCGCGAAGGAAAGGTTAATGACAAAAACAAACCAATACTAAATTACTAATGCGAACAGAGGGTCAGATATGCAGCCAATTGTGCTGAAAGAGCAAACGAGTTTCTGGACCAAATTAAATATGTCATATAGTAAGTACAGACAAAAATGAAAGTAGAGAGTGAATATAAAGTACATACTGTAGCCCATAACTTGATTGCCAGGACCCTCTGCAACATGGAAATAATCTGGCCATCGAGCCAAATATGTCATGTAGAACGACATGTTGAACTGCTCTAATTGAATACATCAGAAAAAGAAACGAGGACAAGGACAAGCAAACACACGAAAAACGCACAATGGTTAAACTGTGTTAAATCTTAAAGCAGCTACGTAAAATAAAAAGAGACACGCAATGAACAAGCGCTTACAGTTTCAGTGAGATGATCCAGATTAACATTGGCAAAGCGGAGAAGATCATTGCAGCAAAATTTACGTATCGTTGTCATAACTCCACTTAAAACAGACCAATCTCTTGCGCGTACACTGGCAACTTAACAGCTTGAATCCTCTATTTCTTCTAGCATATGAAACACATTTCTCATCAGAAGAAAACCATAATGTTTCAACATAAAAATAAGGAACTTATGCCTGCCTTGTTTGGATACAGTAGAGAGCTGTGACAGAGGATGGGAATTGGAACGGATTCCCTAGTTCAGGCAACAACGTGTTGAGAAAGGGACGACAAGGACGTGAAAGAAAATGAAAACGAAAAGGTCTCTTCTCCGAAATTAACGATATAAAATTCATCCTGAAGAAGCTAATTGATCCAATGAAAATATGAAAATATCCTTTGCAAGAATCATTGCCCGTGTTTCACTCACTTGATTTGGATTATGTCCCTTCCCCTCTCCCAGACCCTAAGCTGGAGATAATAGGGTTTCAAAAATTGTGAAAATATCAAAAGCTTGCAGAAATCAGAGAGTTTACTTTTCGGCCTCATCAAGGTCCATCTTACTCGAGTTCCATGACGTTTCAGTACAAAAACTACACTCTTGTTTTCAGTTAGCCTCAAATAAATCACCTCCAGCCAAAGTCCTTCCTCGGTTCCACGCTATCACTTTCCTTTCTCCTATCTAAACACTGGCGGCCTCTATTCTAATACCCTCTCATCTTCCCCCTCCCTCCCCTCCTCAACCACGATACGAAAAGCAGTTAATCCACTTCATCTGGCAAAATAACTAATGCCTTGATAATAATTACAAGTATAATTTCTCGTATCGAAACAGCGCAGCCACTACTCTAATACCCTCTCATCTACCTCAACCATGAATCCATGATCCAAACCCCCGCTTCACCCGACAATTATTAGAAACTGGGTTTAAAACCCGTGCACAGGTCAATTAACTTAATTATTTTTATACTACCAATCCCGAAGAATATTATTGCTAATGCTAACTAAAATTGAAAATTAGAAATTAAAATCCTGATATTCAACCCAAATAATTGTGTTTCCAAGCAAACTTTGATTACAACAAAGAAAAACACGATAACAATTGAGCAAAGAAAAAAAAAAGGTAAAAGAGGGAGAGAGGGAGAGAGGAAAGAGAAGAAATACATGGAAGTAGTGTTGAATCGAGATGAGGCTATGTGGAGGTGTTTAGCTGTGGCTTTCGAGCTTCAATGGCGGACGACCCACAAGAATGAGAGAAAGTGTGAAGAGGAAAACTGGGTGAGAGTCTGAGAGATGCAAAATTGTTCTATCAATACTTTCTAGGCGATACGGTGAAGCCCGGAAGGCCGGAAGGGTTTAACCATTTGATCAATGCCTTGACGGACTAGACCTGCAAACGGTTTAATCGGATTAAGTGGGGATGAATTAATTTGAATTTGGTTAATTTCGATTTTGCATTAATTTTAGTGTTTCGTTATCAAATTACTAATTTTAAATTCGTGTGAGTTGTTTGGACATATTGTTTCAGATTTTGTTATTATAAAAAATGTAAATAATCTCCTTCAAAAAAAAAAAGTGTAAATAATCAACGTTGAATTTTATATTAATTAATTATATCATTTTAAATTTTAACAATTGAGTTGTAAAATCATGTTTTGAGATTTTAGATTTAATTATAAATTTTATTTGAAATCAGTATAAAATTATATGTTAGGGCAATTGGCAGAGTACTTATTGTAGTACATAGATCATCTTAATAGCTAAATTTGAGTTTCTACTTCTTTTTATTACTCGGGCGGCTTCTAAAATGTCTGACTTGGTAAGATGAACCAAAATGATTTGACTGTATGGGACACTCTGTCGGGTTAATGACCGCTTATAGAGTTCTGACAAATTTATATAGTCTGGTCGTGGCAAGAGCTACTATAGTATTCTTATGAGTCGATTCTTTAACTAAAGACTATTCGCCCAAGGTGGCATAGTTTCAGAGTGACTTTGATTTATGTCCTACGGCCTTCGTAACTGGGGTCAAATGGGCACATTTTGGGTCATGATGAGCTTTGGCTAGTCGAAGGGAATAGTGCGATAGGAATTGTCCACCCCCTTGTCAGGGTTATTCAATATCTCAGGGCCACTCGAGGAGTAATGAACTGGAAATGCGTGGCCACGCTCGGAAG
>VHZZ01013632.1:12502-26086 GCA_009801015.1 Silene noctiflora | reverse complement strand
CTCAGCCTGAGACGGTTTCACAAGATAACATTTAACCACAATTTTTCTTACTTCGCAACATATGTAGAAATTATAAAATGACGTAGCTATAAAATAAATAACATAAGTGAGTATGACGGAATCCTACCTTAGCTTAAGACCGTCGCAGCAAAAATGCCCAAAGCCCTTAAAAGCGCTCCTCTATGAACTCGGTGCCTAATAAATAATATTTCACGTAAATATCGCTACTAAATAATTTTACGCTATACTACGACACAACGTGACCCAACGCGTGACCGTAGGCGTAGCTTAGGCCACAGCTAGGCCATCAACCACACGACCTCAAGGCGTTCATGGCGCGGCCCTGGCTAGGCCACGACCTCCCCCACGCGTGCCCAATGCTCGACCCTCTATGCAAAACGCGGCCTACTCGGCCAAACACTATACACCCTTCAAAACCTGAGTCTTCTTTAGTCCAAAATCATTACATAACCATAAAAATACGTTATATACTCTAATTAAACGAAACCCCTAAATTTACATGAATATAGAAATTTAGGGTTTGAGACACTTTTATGAAATTGCGTAAAAATTATATTAAAACGATGTAACGATGATAATGGTTTCACTTACAAACATAGGCATGAAAAATGAGTGAGAAAAAGTCGAAAAATCGCGTGCTCCCGCTCCTTGCTCCACTCGGCCGCCGCCCCTCTCCCTCTTCTCTTTCTTTTTTTGTTTTTTTGTTTTGTATGGAAATGAGAAAATAGAGATTTGGTTTGTAAAAACTTGGTTTATATACCCGACTCAACTTAAGTTTATTCCTGACTCGATATAACTTAATCACACAAGCCCACACTTGGCCTATAGGTTTGTTTTGCACAAAATGCATCGTCTCACACCTAATACGACTTAAGTTATGCATTGAATAAATTATATACTCCGCATAAATAAAATAAAATAATAATATAAAATATTACAGGGTATTACAATTTGAGAGTCCACCTTGTCCGAGAGATTTTGTATCTCGGGACAATGTATTTGAGATATCAGTATCCATTTGAAAGATTGATGAAAGTTTACAAGGATTACACATCTAATAGGTATCGTCTAGAGAGGTGTATTGCTGAGCGAGCTATTATCGATGAAGTTAGTTCATATTGTTATGCATACCTCTCCTTCGACGAGTTAATTGGAGCGCCTAAGAATCGTCATTGTGACTAGATGAATGGAAAAGGTGTAAGGGGTCATGTTTATAAAGATATGTCACTTGAAATGCGGCATAGAGCTCATACGTACGTTCTTTTTAACGATGACGAGGTCCGGCCTTCTTACATCACAGAACACCAGCGTTACGTTAGGTAAAAACACCCTAATAAGACCAAAAGGTGGTATGCAAATGGGCATAACAAGCGTTTTCATGAGTGGTTTAAGGATATTATTTACGATGATGAAAACCCATATTATGATTGTTGTTCAGCCGGATTACTACATCTTGCTCTCGGTCATAATACTCGTGCAACTTTTGTTTAGCGGGTATGCGATCAATGGGTACACTTTCTATACCAGCGATCAAGATGGGTTGAGCACAATGCAAAACAACGGAGTTTGCTTAAAATCTGAGGCAATGTACTTTGCTAGTTCAAAGGATAAAAATCGTTTTTTGGGTAAAATGAAATATTATGGAGTTATTATTGAAATATTAGTTTTAGATTACATGAATTTTGAGATACCTCTAATTCGATGCAAGTGCATTGACAACAATAATGGTGTTAAAAAGGATGATTTAGGATTCACATTTGTAAAGTTTGATAAAGTTGGAAACAAGGAGGATCCTTTCATATTAGCGTCACAAGAAAAAAAAGTGTTTTATTTTACCGATCATGTGGATAAGAAGTGGTCAGTTGTTCTATCTTGCCGTTGCCAAATTCCAAATGATGATGAAGCTGCCGAATTTGAAGTATTTGATCACGATGTTATAACACAATTTCATAAGGATGTTGAAAATGTTAAATTATTAACATGTATATACGAAATGATCATAATGAAGTTATTTGGATTAATGAAGAGACTGGCAATTCCAACAAACGTTCCCGGCAGCAACAATGACATTATTCCTAGCATGTATAATTTACTTCATCTTATTTTAATTATTGTATTTTTCTTCTTAAATATACTTACCAAATTTAGGTTTATGGCAATGGATAATAATTTGGGTTGTGTTGTTTGAAATGTGATTTGTTATTGTATATCAAACTGGTGTTATGTTTACATCAGGGGAGAAACACTTTTTAGTTGGCAGCAGGGGAGAAACACTGATGTAGGCATATTTATTTTTAAAAATGAATTAAGAAAATACAACGGTTTAACCCGTTGTTAATTAACAAAAGAAAACGGTTTGTCATAAACCGTTGTCATGTTTTTAATAAAACAATGGTTCGTCTACTTCCGTGTTCAGTATTTTTCAAATTAGCGCCAACCAACGACACACATGCAAGTCCATTATTTGACACACATAAAATCAACCAAAGAAAACCCTCGAACACTGAGCTTCCCTTTACCCACAAGTTTCATCTTCTCCGTCGCCGTCACCATTTACATCGTTGTTCCCAAAAACCCTCGCCATCGTCATCGTCGTCGCCGCCGTCACCATTTGCTTCATCATTCCTCTTAGCTTCTCAACTTCTCGTCTTTAATAAAGAAGCAAGTAAACCCTACTTCTTCGTCATCTCAAATTACTGTCTTTGTGTCATTTTTTAGTTGTGATATTTTCCCATAATTTGATAATGTTAAGTGTGATTTAAAAAAAAAACACCTATAATGAAACCTTGCTAATGAGCAGTAACTTAATTATTTGAGATGGTGTTCTTGCTATGTCGACTTCATGCTTAAAGCTTGTTGTTTTTGTGATAATTTGACTTTATTTTGGTATTAAGTCAGTTTATGGTCTAATTTGAGACTGTGTTATTGTTGTTATTGTGATAATTTAAGACGGTGATGTTGCTTAAAGGGACGGTGTTCATTTATCCTCTGTTTTAGTCAACTCCCCATTCCTAATGCAAATAAAATTAATGCTAAATCAGTTTATTGTGATAATTTGAGACGGTGTTATGTGGTTTTTGTGTTTTCGGCTTTAAATATGCGTGGAAAGCGGAAAAGAAAGGCAGGAAATGAGTCTAGCGACGACGAATTAGAAGAAGATCTCGATAATTTGCTAACCAGTAAGGGGATAGCGGTTCATATGATTTCGCTAGACACAATAGAGAGATTGAAGAACCTAATCCTCTTCAATGGGATAATGATACGGGCTGCCGGTTGGTGATTCTACTGGCAATTTTCCTAGTTGGGTTGGTTGTGCTGTAAGACAGTATGTGCCTCTCGGTTTGCCGTGTTTCAACAAATTGTGTAAAAAGCGAAAAAAATGCTACTGAATAGAATAAAGGTATATGTATATATATATACAATAATAAGTGCTTTAGATTAAATTAACTAAATACTTTACATGTGCTATTTTCGAAACTAACAAATTATGCTTTACATGCAGTCGGCTTACGTTGTCCCCGCAGAGAATGAGAAGTGTGTCTTGTTAAAAGCAGGTGAATCCTTCAGAACATGGAAGGCAAAGGTTGCTAAGAAGTATATATTCAACAAGAAGACCGGGGAGCTTAACAGGGAACTACCAACAACAAATTACCCTTATGTCTCTCAGAAATATTGGGATGGATTTACAAAGTATTGGCCGTCGCCAGAGTTTGTGGTAATTTATCTCAGACTCATCATTTATATCACTTTAATTTATTAGTAATTCCACTTATATTTAAAGAAATATACTTAAATTATTGTTTGGTCATGCCTACCCACTCGATACAATTCATTTGAAGGCTATGAGTAACCAGAACACAAACAACATTTCAAATAAATTGATCATCTTTTACGGCTCCCGAGGTGGTTATAGATTGATTAACCAAAAGCTTATAAGTACTTAACTATTATATTAGGTGTTTTATTGTAATGCGGAATATATGTTCATATTAATCATATACTTTTTGAGGGAATATCATTATTGTGTAGAATGAATAGAAGGAACATCGTGGAAAGTTCAATTGTCATGACGCTTAGCTGGCTGGTCACACTCCTAAAATTGGGAAGAAAGAATCTGAATATGATCAGCGTGTCAAGGAGGCAATTGTAAGTTTAAATTAATTTATATTAGTAAATATGTAAAAGGGAGAATCTGAATATGGTCGGTCGTAATCTCAATATTACTCTCGCAATTATTTTTGGTGTATATGATGTAGAGGATCTGCGAGCAAGATGTAAAGGACGTAAAATGGAAGCCTAAAGGACATGATGACATTCTTGCTAGGGCAATCTGCAAAAAAGAATATCCTGGTCGTGTGAGAGGGGTATCGACGCATATTGGAACCACTACGTATTTTAGGAAGACTCGGACGAAGAAGCTGGATGGTGATGATTCGGAGAAGGTTTTATATCTTGTATTTTATTCAATATAATTTAAAACTCACTACGCTAAATTAAATTACTTAAATCATTCTAATTTCTACTACGCAGCTAAAGAAAATGGCGAGGTTGATAATGAGAATGGTGGAAACGGGGGAGCAACCATCTGAAGAAGTGTTGGTTATGGTTCAGGAAGTCCTAAAGAAATCAGAGGAGGAGGTGAACGACAACATGGAAACTGATGATGAGGTAATAATATATAGCTCTTATGTACATTTTGTTGTATGATTCGAAAAATCAGTACGTGTTATGTGTGTTGTGTCCCCGCGCGCGCGTGTGTGTGTGTTATATGTCTTGAAGGAAGCCGAGAAGGATGCGACAAAGAAGAAGGAAGCCGAAAAGGACACAACAAAGGAGAAATAGGCAGGACCTGAGAAGGAAGTCGTGAAGGACATGGTAAATGAGAAGGATAAAGTTCAGGTAGTTAAGGAGGTGGTTGAGGAGGAAGCCAGTGAGGAAATAGTTGATGATGATATCACATTCTTCACAACACCGATAAAGACAATTCCGGTTTTTGGCAATCATCAGGTAGCTGCTAGTTTATAATTATTCAAATCATACACTTTCTTTACTAATTAAATTTATTGAAGGTAGTGCATGTATATACTCTAATTCTAATTAATTAAAAATGTGAAAAAGGGCGTTAGCACGCAGCCTTGTCGTATTAACCTCACTCATAAAGAGTCGACTACAGAAACTAGACAGTTAGTTCTTGTTGCCAAAGAAAACTTGTACACTTACGACCAGATGTAAGAGGTCAAGGTTCATGGCATAGCCCTCAATGTCAATTATAGGAAACTGGAAGTGAAACATTTATATAAGCCAAAATTTGCTACAATCAACATTCCATTTCCTGGTAATAAGATCCCTACCTTGGGAGAGACCGTAAATAGTTTTGTTCAATGGCCAACCGCATTAGTTACAATTGTCACCGATGAGGTAAATATGCTAAAGCTGACAAATTTGTTATAATGAACGCCTTTAAATTTATTAGGGTATGAATATTAACCTATAAGTACTTATATTGTTATATTTGCAGGGTACGACTACTACGGTAGCACCTAAAGGCATTGATACGACCATGTCTTTAACCCTAGATAAAGAGGTATTACTAATTTGGAATAATCAGTTTATATTTTTTTTCTCAAATTATATATGACGTCTCTTGTAATTATTTTTTTTTTTTAATTTTTTTTAACTTGTAGCCCCAAATAGCATCAGCCGACGACATTCATTATAAACAACCTAATTTTTTTACACCCAAGCTTATTGTTTCTCATTATCAGAAATATGATGGTGTCGAAAAAAAAAGGAAAATTAATACGGATGTGCTGAAAAATTGCATTAGCATGGTCTAAGGATTGCAGAAACCGGGGACTTAGCCATGATTGAGCTGGAGCCATAAATTCTTGGCCTGGCTACTTTGCCAGTATTTGAGGCGAAGTCTCTGTTTAAAATCGTCGACGTTGAGAATTTATATGTGACCCACCTGTTAATTTGGATAAAGTAAGTTTATTAATAAAAGTAGTCAGTTGGTTTTATGGATAACGAATTTTTTCTAAGCCATCAATGAAAATAACATTCGTACCGTGTAACGTAATAGGTAAGTGTATATTCACATCCAAAAAAACAGGGGTGCATATGGAGAATGTAGCTACGGATTCTTGTGTCCTTCCAGGTTCTCTTTGAAGGGGCAAAGACTGACACCCCGAGAACAAATCGAGTATATCGCTCAACGGTTGATAACGACGTTAAAATTGTGGCTTGCCCTTTATAATGTTCCTAGTGTTTACACGTATGTATAGTACTTTATTATAATGAACCAATATTCCATTAATTTATTAACACGCTTAAATGTATACGAACTAACAGCTCAATTTTCGAAATTTCATAGGAATCATTGGGTACTAGTGGCAATCAATGTGAGAACAAATATAGTCCACTAGACCGACTCTTGCGGTCGTCAACCGCATGCTAAATTTGTAGAGATGATAAAAGAGTAAATTTACAAACTTTAATAATCTCATTTGTTATTGTATGACCTTTGAATTCTAGTATCCGTCACATCAATATTACTGACCCATATGGTAATTAAAATTTCGTTAATGAATTAGAGCTTTAAACAAAAAAGAATTTTAAACGAACTTTAGAGATATGATCCCTACTATTAGCCAACCATTGTCACTGTACAGGTACGTATCTTCTTAATGAATACTCGTATCATTCAATTTATGTTTATGAGAGAGGTGGATCTAATTTACCTTATTTGTGTGTCATTTATATAATATAGTCTCATATTCAGCCAGACGATAGACAATGCGGCTATTACGTTTGTCGGTCCATGTGGGAGATTTTCAAAGCACACTATTCCACCATTCCACCTAGGGTAAGTGTGTTTTAATAAATATTATAGCATTACGTAACTTGGGGGTTAATTCTGTATATTTTTCATTTGTTCCCTATATTTTGATTTGTAGTTTCCATTATTACCCAATTCATCAACAGTAGTAGTGCAAAGTACGTACACAGTAGCAGACATTAATCATGTTAGAGATGAATGGGCCAAATTTGTTCATTCAACTCAGGAGGTTGTTGGTCATCAACTCTATATCGATCCTTACGTGTATAGATCATTATGTGTATTTGTAATATTTTGATGTTGGCTGGGTTGAATTTACTGATCATTCTGTGTATAATTTTGATTTGGTCTGTGATGAATTGATCATGGCTGGGTTAAATTTGTAGTGCAGTGTAGCTGCTGAAATGCTACTGAAAAAATAGCATATTCAACAGCTACAGAATTCAATTTTTTTTTTTTTTAAATATGGAAAAATAGGATAACGGTCCAAACAAAACCGTTGTCACATATATACAACCACAGTTCTTTTGAAAACCGAACCGTTGACATATTTTTCCCACCAATGCTATAAAATATTTGGCGCCAAAATTTACAACGGTTTTAGTATAAAACATAACTGTTGTTGTAGTTTCCCTCCAATGGAAAACAATAACGGAAAATGTCCGCTGTCAAACGTATCAAAGAACAACCGTTCCTCGTTTCCTCTCAAAAATGAAATAAGGAAACGAAACAAAACCCTTGTCAATATAAATATTTATAACGGTTTTTGTACATTACAACTGTTGCCTGTTTCACGTTTTGTCACGGTTTGTTTTTCGTTGTAAATGGTTAACAACGGTTTGGTTGAAGTCAAACAGTTGCCATATTTAGGTTTCACTACGTTGTTTTACTACGGTTTCATGAGCCGTTGTTACGTTTTAACAACGGTTCCGTGTTTTATCTTAGCCGTTGTCACTTTTTAACAACGGTCGATGTAATAACGATTTTATATTTTTATTCACAACGGTATTGTACCTTATTTAACCGTTGTTGTAGCTGTTATTTGGCGTAGTGAGAACAAGACTAATAAAGAATAAAAAAAATACAAATGGAGAAAAGAAAGGGGCATAAACCTAAAGAAAATGGAGTGAGGGTATTGACTATTGAGTGAAATGAATGCAGATAGAGGCGTAGGAGTGTGCTAATAGATGGTAGTTTGTTTTTAATGAAACATGTTGGGGATAAGTGAGGCGGTGGAAATTAAGTGGGTGTTTTTTAAGTATAAAATATAGGATAGATAATTAATCTTTGATTGCTTTTACATTGACTTGAATGAAAGTCATATCATTTTTTAAAATTCGTCAATATAATAAAACTTTAATTTTGCTTAACTTTAGAGCTTAACATAAAGAAGGTGTTTTTAAGTCCAAAAGAAAGAAGCTTAAAACTCTCTTTTGTCAGTCCATATTTGTCTCATTTTCTTCCTTACACCATTTTCCCTCTCTAATACTGTTGTATTTTTTCGTTATATAAAACGTACATGTTATGAGTGAGTTTATATACGTGATATTTCACAGGCATTTAACTTGATCTGAACTGAAACTTTATCGACGTTGAACAAAAACGGAAACTAAGATCAACCCGATTAAAATCAAATCGATTTAACTTGACCCGAAATCGAACCGAATAACCCGTTTATCATGCCCAAATTGTCTAATATTTCCCTGTAGTATTAAACTATCACCATATTTCATTATAATAACATTGTTTTTGGTCTTAATTATTCAAGAGGTAAGTGATATTTTATCACTTCGTCTAAAATCAGCATAAAATAAAATGTAGAAAATAAATTTAGAGTGAAGGTAATATTAAAGTTTAAAGTTAAAGAGTTTACGTAGTTAAAGCCTTAAAGAAAGTGAGAATAATAGTTATTGTGTGCGACTATATGATGCAAAACATAAAAAAAGTGATCTGACCACTTTATGATATACCGTGATCACTATATGTTAAAAAGAGGTAATTTATAAAATTTGAAAGTGGTAACCTTATAATAATGAAAAGTGGTTAATTTTTAACATAAATTACTATATATTTTTTTATAAAATGGCTTCTAATAAGAAAATATGTAAATAATTAATTATATCCTAATTCTTATAGAAAAATTGTACATAATTGATTTATTTTAATAATTATAATAAGTGTATAATTTTCTAATTCGAATAGCTAAAATTTTAAATAATTAATTATTTCCTAATTATAATAGGATAATTGTAAATAATTAATTTAATTAAATTGCAAATATTTTTTTTCATAATAGAAGTGTTTTGTAAAAGTTGGAGACTACCACGTGGTTAAAAAAACGCCTGAAATAGATATATATATTGATTAAAGAAAGTAAGAAATGTAAACAAATGACTGACAAACACTAGAGTGTCATGGGTTCATAGGGGAAACATGGTGTAATCATAATAATGAGTCAAGCAAACAATCATGGTTGTGTTAGGATCGAGTTAGTTTATGTCTTACAATCCCTAGAGAGACTTAGGTCCCGGAGCCGAGCTAATAGCTTTACAACACCTACAACGACTTCGTTCTCCCTATTCAACTATATGCATGGTCTAGCAATCCTTGAGTTTATTTATGTCTTACAAGTCTTGTTGAAAGGATAAAGAATCATGCTAGGTTGTCAATCAAGCATTTCATCAAACATAACATGTGCATAAGTTGAAAACACAACATTCAATCATTCATATGAACTCATTAGGCAAAGTTCTAAACCCATGGTTACTTCCCTAATCCCTCAGTAACCCTAGCAACAAGACTAATCACTACACATCATGATTAGCATTCCAATAATGTTGTCATCCATTATAACAAGATTAAACATGATGAACAAGTAAAGTAAATAACAAAGGATTAGTTGGAACGTAGAGATGAACATAAATAAATGAGAATCATTGAATGAAAACTTCTCACTTAGTCTTTGTTAGGCCTGGATTCTCTATTGACATTTCAGGATAACTTTCTACCCTAACCTGACTGTCAGGGTACAAAACCATCAGGCTAGACCGAGAATGGCGTCAGGCAAGGAGAGGAAACTACTCGAATATAAGGACAATATTTTACCTGTTTAAAGATAATAATATCCGATCAACATTACATATGTTCAGGCATTAATAACAATATTTAAGGAGAATATTCTGCAATAAAGATCAAGCATTAATGTGGACAATTAAGCACAATAATGGAGCAATTAAGTGGTGTCATTAAGAGGAAATATTACGCATTAATGACGAAGATTATGTAGCTGTTCCGCCTGGCAATATAAGAATGGCAGGAAACCATTTGAAGAGGGAGACAACTCGAGCAATTACATATTACTATACTATATACCACACTAAGGCAATTTTACATCATTTGTGCCCGTGGTTTTTTCCCATTTAAGGGTTTTCCACGTATAGTTAAATCCTCTCCTGGCTTGGTGCCCGTGGTTTTTTCCCATTTAAGGGTTTTCCACGTATAAATTTGCTTGTTTTGCTATTTATTTTATTTGCTTTCATTTCATATTTATTCAGCCCACCCTGCATTCAGTACAGATTGTAAGAGCTAGTTGACCTGTCACTCTCAACCCTGATCTGATTTAGAAATGTGCAAAAACCACTCAAAACAATTGGCGCTCACCGTGGGGCATCTAGCTCAATAAAAACTTTTTTCCCCTGTTTACAAAAATTATCAAAAACCAACAAAAATGGCACAATCCACCATTAAAGAGCAATTGAACGCTGCATTGCAGCAAGTCGCAGAGTTGGAGTGCTTGAAAGATAAGATGGCTCAGACTGAAGCTGAGATCTCGCAACTGAGAGAGTCTGAGTCAGCATTGAAATAGAAGTTGGGGAAATTTCAGGATAATTCCAAAATTCAACCATGAACCCCATTTTCCTCCATTATCATGCATTTTGACTTCTCAAATTTTGGGAGTCCTAGTGGCACCAAAAATGTCGTTCATATTGAAGATGATGATGTCCCCAAAATGAAGATGCTAAGCCCGATGAATCAGTAGCAGTCATCATGATGGCAGTGATCTAGGAAATCAAAAAACTCAATGAAAAATTCGAAAAGATACCTGGAGTACCTGCTAGCATAGAGGAAGTGTCACCAGATAGTTACGCTGATTCACCTTTCGTGGATGAAATAGCCAAAGTGGATCTCCAAAAGAAATTTGTGGTTCTATCCATGAAGATATATGATGGGACCTCAGATCCTCAAAATCATGTAGCCCTTTATAAGCAAAAAATGTTGGCTGCAGTGGTATATCAACCTACCAACTGATGGGACCTCAGAAGTTTGCATGTGTAAGGGATTCGGAACAACCCTGACCGGTCTAGCACTGCAGTGGTATATCAACCTACCAACTGGAAGCATCAAGTCCTTTGCTGACCTGATCAACAACTTTAACCAACAGTTTGCAAGTAGCAGAAAATTTTAGAAGCGGTCCAGTGATCTTTACAAGATTACCCAAAAGTCAGGCGACACTCTCAGGGTATTCCTTATCGGGTTCAACAAAGAAAAGGTGTCCATTCCCAGGTGTGACGTTGGAACAACAGTGGAATAATTCAGCCAGCAACTACTGCCAAATAGTGATCTCTACATCGAAATCACTAAGTATCCCTGTCATACCTTCGAAGATGTCCAGGCCAAGACCCTTGCTTACATCAGACTAGAGGAAGACAAAAGCTATAAAGTAGGAGCATCCAGCAGTTCCAAAGAGTATGAATTGTCAAACAGGAAAAGCAGCAATGGGGGAACCAGCTACAGACCAACCCCATATTCCAGACCTGATCGTTCAGAAGTCAGCCTGACATATAAACAACAAGGTAAGGTTAAAGTTCACCCACCTATTTCTGAACATAATTTCATTGTTGATATTGCAGGCTTAATCCAGCGACTTCACTGTGAACCCCCGATCGATAGCATAAATTAAACTCAAGTAAAAACAGCAGAAAACATGAGATTTTTAAAACTTTTTAAACATACATAAAATCCAAATCTAAAGCGGGTTCAAAATACGAAAAACATGCGGAAATAAAAATAAGTTATACAATAATAAGTCTGGGGAAAAGATATCCCACGAATATAATGCAATGAAAAAGTACGGTGGCTAAGTCTAACGGATAATGACTAATACTAGGTCCAAGGTGTCATGCCCGCTAGTCCACACGTCTTCACCCAAAATCTGCATCACCATCCTGTCATTCATGAAACATGATTGCCACAGTCAGTGGGGAGTAACTCAAGGTCCTCCCAGCCATAATACAATGAAATACAAGTAAACAAGCACCAAAGCAATCACGGTACATAAATACAACACAAGACATCCAATTGATATGATATGAGAGATTACAAACGACACTTGCAGGAAGAAAACGGGGTATGAGTCATCAACGTGTTATAAAACAATAAAGGATGATCATCTAATAACTCGATAACACCCGAGTATGAATTCTAATGAAACACGGCACATGCACTCATTCAAAACAACCATAACAAGCTCCAAAAGAAAAACTCAAGACACAATACATTCCCCTGGTAGGACAACTAGCTAGGTACGCGCTAGTCTATATCTGGCCAGACTACGACATGCGGCAGAAAAACCCGCACCCAAGACTCGATCTATTAATAAGAGGTCGATTACCCCAATCGCCAGAAAAGCACGAGAGTTGCGGAAGTGCTAAGAGATAAGCACACTTGTCAGAAAAGCACAAGTGGTTAACCCTCCACTTGCCAGAAAAGCACAAGTGGATAATCCTCACTTGCCAGAAAAGCACAAGTGAGACGGAAACAAGTTAAGCAACATCATGAGGCAACATGGCGGTTTCAATCTTTAGAATCATTAAGAGCATCAAATGTAAACAAATGAAAGCAATGTGAGTAGACATGCGAAACATGAGGCATAACGTAAANGAATCATTAAGAGCATCAAATGTAAACAAATGAAAGCAATGTGAGTAGACATGCGAAACATGAGGCATAACGTAAAAAAATTATGAACTCATTGCATATTAATCATACTCATGCGAAAGGAATAAGAAAGAACAATCAGGTGCTCCCAGCCGGCCAGGGCACCGGCCGCCGGTAAACCAGCCCGGACCACCTGAACAAATGACAAAATTGAAAAACAGACTTAGCCGGTCGGTGGACCGGCGGCCGGCCTACCGGCTGGGTCACAACAATCACTTAAGAAAACAATCCATTCTAACCTGTTCCCAGCCGGCCAGTGGACCGGTAGCCGGCCCACCGGCTGGGACAACAATTAAACACATTTTCCAACCAAAACATCACAGGTGCTCCCAGCCGGCCATGGCTGACCGGCAGCCGGCCAACCGGCTGGGAAAACATACAAAGGCGGCATTAAGATCACTTCTGGAGTGCTCACAGCCGGTCAGTGGACCCGCAGCCGGCCCACCGGCTGGGACACCCCCATTACAAAAATTGAACAACTTTAAAACAGAATGTTCCCAGCCGGCTGGCAGACCGGCAGCCGGTCCACCTGCTGGGGACACCTGTAGACGAAAATTCAACAATTCGACATATAATATGATTTCCTACTCGATTTTCCAGCATACATGGGACACGATAAACACGTATGACACTTAAAATTCATCAAATAAGGCAATCCAACATCCCATACACAACATTTGCACAAGAATTCCATTGACTTAACATGAATTGTATACATTTCACCAAAA
>VHZZ01013631.1:13684-25962 GCA_009801015.1 Silene noctiflora | reverse complement strand
TATTCGGGGCATAAAGCGACAATGAATCACTTAATTAGCATAGAAATGCGTGCAAATATGGACCGTAAAGTCTATAGAATATGCACGCATCAGGGTGGTTATTGGCGATGTTTGCGTGGTGGTTACCGAAAGTGCGCGAAAACAGGGGATATTGGTGTGTGTTGCTAACGTAATTATTAAAGATGGTTGTTGGGATGATAATGGTCGCCGGGAAGGGACCGTGATGTCGGTGGTTCCACCGTGGGTCAGTGGTGACCACGGTGGTAGCTGCTGGTAGTGTGTGGGGGTTGGAGGTGAGTGTGTCATGTGTTGTTGGTGTTGTGGGTGTGGTTGTTAGGGTGTGTGTTTTTGGGTGGTCTGGTGTCGTGTATGGTGGTGGTTGTGGTGGTTGGTGATGGCAGAAGATGGGTGGTCAGGATGGTGGTGGTAGAGTCGTTGTGGCTGGCGGTTTAGGTGGTTTTATTGGTTGGTTCTTGATCACGATTCAAATCGTGTGGTTTGGGTAGTTTGTGTTTGTTTTGAGTTGGGATTTGTTTATAGTTATTTACGTATTTATTCGTAATTAGTTTATTTAATTTTTATTATTATGTAATTAGAGTAGTTGGTGATTATGTAATTATTATTTGTTTATTAGGTGACGGTTTTATTGAAGATTAATACTTCTTAATTGATTGGACTGCTTATTGGAAATTGCTTGACATGTAGGATAAGAATTCTACTGGACCATCTTTATTGTATTTTATCATTCATATGTGCTTTGTGAATATTCGATTAGTTATCTTAGTTGGTTTATTGTGTGGTTTATATATCGTGGATTATGAACTTTGGCTGGTTAATTACTGTGACTGATTAATGGTTCACTATTGTCATGGTTGCATTTATTGGCATAGTATATGCATTGGTAGATAGGTTTATTGTAATACACCAATTTTGTGACGTCGGAATATTCGGTCAAGTAAGGGCTATTCGACCGAGTATTCAGTTGGGATTTGATTTCAGTGTTCTGTTTGTTGAGGACTCGGACGAGTGTGCAGCACTCGGTCGAGTTAGGCGTACTCGATCGAGTGTCTTGAACTCGGTCAAGTGTGGCTTACTCGGTCGAGTGGCTCGTACTCGACCGAGTGTCCAGTCCGTTTTGGGTTTTTCCGCGATTGATATAAAATAAAACGTGATGCATAATCATTTGTCTTTTATTCTAAAAACTCTCTCAAAACAATTTTTACTCTGAAAGTGGCGTAAGAAATGCCTCACGTTCATTTTATATCAATCCAAGGCTTAGTGATCGTTATTGGGGATCTTAACATCATTGTTCTTATAATCAATTGGGCAAGTTATCGATCTAGTCCTTTTATGATCTATGGGGTAATTGTATGAAACCCTAATTAGAGTAATTGGAGGTTTTGTGATTCGTTTGTTATTAGGCAATTGGTTGATTTTTTTATTGTATTTTTAGGAGGAGATTTCGTAGAGGAACATTTCTGACTTTTTGCTGTGATTGTCGGATTGCTTATCAGGTAGGGTTTCCCTACTCAGTTGCCTGTAGAATATTATATGAGTAATGTGACGAACTTTGTACTGGTTATGATGTGTATATGTTGTGGTTGTTGAATATTGTGGTGGTGGTGGTTGTTGGTGTTGGAGTTGGTTGGTTTGTAAGCCATTATGATGGGTGGTCTCACCCCTATTGTTCGCCTCTTGCGTTCTCTCGGCGTAAAGAGGATGTGCACATTAAGGATCTAGGTTCGCTCTGCGGAGCGGGTATTTTGGTGGTAAGTCTGCGGTCCCCACTGGCAGGGCTACAGACCTCGGTGTGTAGTCAGTTTGGTTGTGATGGAGACGGGAGATGGAGTTGCTGGCTGATTTGGATGTTGTTTATGCATTATATTGTATATTGTTGTACAGTTAACTGACCCATGTTATTTTTCAAAACTGTGGTCATCCATTTGGGGATGGTGAGCAGTTGGTTTAGAAGGTGATGATAATTTCCATGGATGTTGTTGATGCGGGTTGGTTGGGGCAGTGTCATCACCATTTTTGTAGTATTAGCTTCCTCTTATGTTAGTTTTGTTGCCACAGTTGGATTTTGTAATAGTACGTTTTGCAATTGTAATCTTTCAATAAGTTAAACTTTATATTTGTTTCATTATGGTTTCTATGATATTCACTACGTCGGGTAACCGAGATGGTAGCATCCTTGTATTCGGAGGTAGTCCTTGGTAAGGTGCCTCGGGGTATGGGGGTGTTACAAAGTGGTATCAGAGAGACGATTTTGGAACCTAAAATCAATGAATCAATGAACTTAGGGTGTCTAATTAAAATGAACCCGAGTAGGAGTTGCTTAGAGTAATCGCAAAGGCTAGGGAGACGTCCCAAAGTTGCATAATTGCCTTTATAACTTTTAACCGGTCACTGTGGGGTGTTAAGGGTCGATGTGTGTCCAAATATTTGATATGTGTTTCATATGCTTGTATTTGTTTCACATGCAAGTCGGGTTTATGTGTATGAGATGAATGGAGGAATGTGGAGTATGTGACTATGTGATGATATGCGAAATGTGATACTAGAGTACTGATTTGGATTTGTAAGATGTTAGGCTTTGTGTATCATTTGTGAGCATGGGAGTAGTACATAAGTAGCATGACTCGACCGAGTGAAGGGGAGTCGACCGAGTAGGGGCTACTCGACCGAGCTCCTAGCACTCGACCGAGTGGGAAATTTTATGTTTTGAGGCAGAATCCCTGTAAGTTTTCGACTCGACCGAGTGTGCGAGACACTCGATCGAGTGTGATTTCTTGGTAAATCTGATCATAGTCTTGATCAGTTGAACTCGACCGAGTACGTAAGTGACTCGACCGAGTTAGGTGGACTCGACCGAGTACCTTTGGTACTCGACCGAGTGTCTTATGGGAGGGATATGTATATCTATTTTGAGCCGTAGGTTATATGCTTACGACTATTCTTCTTATATAGTTAACGATACCTCACAAGAGATCAGCCGCGTACTTGAGAGCTTCTGAGATGACACTTGACGAAGTGGCCCGAATGATTGAGCAACAAGAGGCTCTTACCGAGACTCTTAAGGCTATGGGTAAGGCTAAAGAGAAGGTGTTGGATGCTAGCAAGATGAGCACCACTATCGCTCGCTTCAACCCTTCGACCTATGAGGGCACGGGGGCGCCAAACTTGTTGGATAACTGGCATAGAGAGATGGAGGGTGTACTCGAAGTGGTGAATTGTCCGGAGGAGCTGAAAGTGGAACAAGCTACGTTCTACTTAAGGATGAGGCCGGTGTTTTTTGGGCTAGGTAGAAGGAGACAGCTCGAGAGTACTACAGGAGTCAAGGGGAAGCTGTTATCCCCTAGGCTGAATTCAAGAAAGCTATGCGGCATCAGTTTGTTCCTGAGCATGTTCATAACAAGTTGAGGGCTGACTTCGATACCTTCCGAATGACTGAGGGGAAGACGGTAGTGGAGTACTACCGTAGATTCAATGAGTTGGCTTGATATGTGGACGACATGGAGGTAAACTAGCTGAACTTGGCTATCCTCTTCGAAAAGGGGCTATCAGTGAAGATACTAAAGAGGTTGACTTCGGGGGTTCTCACGGATCTAAAGGAATTTTACGAGCAGGCCGGGAATGCGAAGAGACTAGCTGATAGGACCAAGGAGACTAAGGAGAAGGGGAGTGAGAAAAAGAAAGCTGAGAGCGAGGATACCGGGACATCCGGGTTTAAGAAGGGTAACTACAATCAGGGGAGCGCTTCTTCTAGTGGCTTTGATTTTGGTGGAGGTTCTTCTTTTGGAGGCCGTGATGGTAGGAGCTTTAGTGGAGGATCGGGGTTGACTTGCTATAACTGTGGTGGCGTGGGCCACAAGAGGTATGATTGCACCAGTTTGAGTGGAGGCGGCTTCCAAGGTCAGTGCAGAGGTGGTTTTACGTAAGGACTGGGTCAGAGCATGGCTAACAACAGACCAGTTGGGTCGTGGCATAGCCAGGGAAGTCAAGGCAACACTGGGAGCTTCAACTGTAACAATGGTGGAGGTTATCAGAGGCAGAACGACAATGGGAACCAGAACTCGACTGCATCGGCCAGCACGGTGTAGGGTGGAGGCCAAAAGAACAGTGGTAAGCTGTTTATGATGGACAAGAAGCAGCAGAGGAGGACGCGCAAGTGGTCACTGGTACTTTCCTTGTTAATAATACTTCTTCCTTTGTTTTGTTTGATTCGGGGGCGACCCATTCGTCTGTATCTAGAGGTCATGCTAAAGTTATGGGCTTGGGGGAGTATGAGTCTGTAATGAATGAAGTCTTTATACTATCGGGAGAGTCTTTATCATAAGGGAGGTTGTATAAGGGTGTGTGTATGGTGGTCGGACAAGTCAACTTTTCGGTTGATTTGTATGAGTTTCCTATGGATGGGTTTGAGGTCATAGTCGGGATAGATTGGTTGGAGAAGTATAGTGCTACTATAGATTGTCACCAAAAGAAGGTCTCTTTAAAAGGACCTAAGGGAGTTAGGGTGTCTTAGCGTGGGTTCGTGATCAAACCCAAAGTCAAGATTATTGCAGATGTGACGTTGAAGTACCTGAGGAAGGGCTATCCTATGATCTTATACCATGTGAAAGATAGTAGGATAGAGGAGCCATCAGCGATGGAGATACCTGTGGTGAGTGAGTTCGAAGATGTTTTTCCAGATGAGATACCGGGGTTACCACCGAACAGGGATATCGATTTCAGTGTGGAGTTTAAGCTGGGGACGGGACCTATCTCTAAGGCCCCATACCGTATGGGTCCTAAGGATCTTGCTGAGTTAAAGAAGCAGTTGGATGACTTGATCGAGAAGGGGTACATTAGACCTAGTGTATCGCCTTAGGGTGCTCCAGTTCTATTTGTGAAGAAGAAGGATGGCAGTTTGAGATTGTGCATCGACTATAAAGAGCTTAACCATGTGACGGTGAAGAACAAGTATCCTTTGCCAAGGATTGATGTTCTCTTTGATCAATTGAGTGAAGCTGGGGTGTTTTCTAAGATTGATATGCCATCGAGGTACCATCAGTTGAGGATCCGGGATGAGGACATACCTAAGATAGCGTTCTGATCGAGGTATGGTCATTATGAGTATGTGGTGATGCCGTTTGGGTTGACTAATGCTTCTGCAGTTTTCATGGACTTGATGAATCGGGTTTTCAATCAGTTCTTGGATCGGCTTGTAGTGGTTTTCATCGATGATATCGTAGTCTAGTCTAAGACTAGGGAAGAGCATGAGGAGCATCTAAGACTGGTGTTGCAAAGTTTGCGCGATAACCATTTGTATGCAAAGTTGTCTAAATGTGAGTTTTGGCTCGAGAAGATGGCCTTTCTAGGCCATGTGATTTCTAAAGATGGGGTTTATGTGGAACCTACCAAGATTGAGGTAGTGTCTAGCTGGGAAGCGCTAAAGAATGTGGCTGAGGTACGAAGTTTCTTGGGTCTGGTCCGGTAATACAGGAGGTTCGTAAAGGATTTCTCTATGATAGCTCGACCTATGACAGCTTTTATGAGGAAAGAGAACAAGTTTCGCTGGGATGAGAGTTGTGAGACGGCGTTCCAAACCTTAAAGGAGCGTTTGACTACAGCTTCTATCTTAGCCTTGCCTGAAGGGAGTGGGAACTTTGAGGTTTTCACGGATGCTTCAAAGAATGGGTTGGGTTGTGTGCTTTTGTAGAATGGAAAGGTAATTGCCTTATGCTTCGAGACAACTAAAGACCTATGAGGAGAACTATCCTACTCATGATCTAGAGTTAGGTGCTGTGGTTTTCGCTTTGAAGATCTGGAGACACTACCTTTATGGAGCTACCTTTAAGGTGTTTTCAGATCATAAAAGCTTGAAGTACATCTACACCCACAATGAGCTAAATATGCGTCAGAGGAGGTGGATGGAGCTGATTGGTGATTACGATATGGAGATAATCTAACACGGGGGGAAAGCTAATGTTGTTGTTGATGCTTTGAGTCGGAAGAGTGTGTATCCTTATCTACAACCATGTCACTTATGCGACTTAAATATGTGGTAAAAAGAGATGTGGATTCACATGATTCGGAAGGTGGATACTCTTAGGGACTTGACAGTGGAACCTGAGCTTTATGAGGAAATCAAGAGTAAGCAAGCTAATGATCCTAAGATCAGGGAGTGGAGAGATGAAGTGGAGAAGGGGACTGTTTCGCGATTTTCTGTGCATTCAGATGAGAGTGTTCATTTTGATGGGAGATGGTGTGTACCTGATGATGCAGAACTGCAAAAGATGATCATGACTGAGGCTCACTACACTTCTTATTCAGTGCATCTAGGTGGCGATAAACTTTACAGAGATCTAAAAAAGACTTTTTGTTGGCCTGGGATGAAACGGGAAACTGCAGAGTTTTTGGCTAGATGTTTGACCTGTCAGAGGATCAAAGAGGAGCAGCGGCAACCGCAAGGTAAGATTCAGTCACTTGAGGTACCTGAGTAGAAATGGGAGTCTATCTCTATAGATTTCATTATGGGGTTGCCGAGGACTCAGCAGGGCAATAATATGATTTGGGTGATTGTGGATCGACTGACGAAGTCGGCCCATTTCATTCCAATGAAGGATACTTAGAGCAAGTTACAGTTGGCCAATGGGTATAGGAAGAATGTGGTTCGGTTACATGGTGTGCCAAAGGACATTGTGTCGGATCGAGATTCACGGTTCATATATAAATTTTGGCAAGAGTTGCAAGAGATGATGGGTACAACACTGAAGATGAGTACATCTTTTCATCCTGCAACAGATGGGCAAACTGAGTGGATCATTAAGACCTTGCAGGATATGCTGAGAGCTTGTGTTATGGAGTTTGGTGGTAGCTGGGAGGATATATTGGATTTGATTGAGTTTTCTTATAAAAACAGTTTTCACACCTGTATCGGGATGGCACCGTTTGAGGCTCTTTATGGGAGGAGATGCAGAAGTCCTATTTGTTGGGACGATAGTGCTGAAGTTATGGTGTTAGGACCACAGATGGTGCAAGATATGATCGAGCAGGTTCGGGTAATTAGGCAGAAGATGAAAGCAGCTCAAGATCGGCAGAAGCGCTATGCCGATTTGCATCGCCAGGACATCGAGTTTCAGGTGGGTGACAAGGTTCTTCTTAAGGTATCACCTATGAGGGGCGTTATGAGTTTTGGCAAGAGAGGCAAGCTGAGCCAGAAGTTTATAGGTCCTTATGAGATTTTGGATCGGATAGGGGAGGTAGCTTATCGGTTGGCTTTACCACCAACATTGGACCGAGTGCATAATGTGTTCCATGTGTCCCAGCTACAGAAGTACGTGAGTGATCCTCCTCATGTGCTAGAGGCTGAGAACATCGAGCTGGATGAGTCTTTGACTTATTTGGAGGTGCCAAAGGAAATCTTGGATCATAAGGTACGAAAGACAAGGAATAGGGAGACTGTGTTGCTGAAAGTATTGTGGACTAATCATAATATTGAAGAAATAACATGAGAAGTAGAGGAAAAGATGAAGGAGCGGTATCCTCACCCTTTCGATCAGGTATGTTGGTTACGGGGACGTAACCTTGTCCTTTTAGGGGGTAGGAGATGATCGCATGCGTTTTGAGACGGTTTTGAGTCAGTTTGAGACAGTTTTGAGTCAGTTTTCTTATGTGTTTGATTTTTTTTGTTTTGAGTATGTTTAGCGGTGGGACGGTCTTTGTGCCGTTTGTATCAGGTATGTATTTGAACTTCGGGGACGAAGTTTGTTTTAAGGAGGGAAGACTGTAATACATCGGTTTTGTGACCTCAGGATACTCGGACGAGTAAGGGCTACTCGACCGAGTATACAGTTGGGATTTGATTTCAGTGGTCTGTTTGTTGAGGACTCGAACGAGTGTGTAGAACTCGGACGAGTGTGTAGCACTCGATCTAGTTAGGTGTACTCAATCGAGTGTCTTGCACTCGGTCGAGTGGCTCGTACTCGACCGAGTGTCCGGTCCATTTCGGGTATTTCCGCGATTGATATAAAATAAAACGTGATGCATAATCATTTGTCTTTTATTCTAAAAACTATCTCAAAACAACTTTTACTCTGAAAGTGACGTAAGAACTGCCTTACTTTCATTTTATATTAATCCAAGGCTTAGTGATCGTTCTTGGGGATCTTTACATCATTGTTCTTATAATCAATTGGGCAAGTTATCGATCTAGTCCTTTTATGATCTATGGCGTAATTATATGAAACCCTAATTAGAGTAATTGGGGGTTTTGTGATTCGTTTGTTATTAGGAAATTGGTTGATTGTTTGATTGTATTTTTATGAGGAGATTTCGTAGAGGAACCTTTCTGACTTTTTGTTGTGATTGTCGGATTGCTTATCAGGTAGGGTTTCCCTACTCAGTTGCCTGTAGAATATTATATGATTAATGTGACGATCTTTGTACGGGTTATGATGTGTATATGTTCTGGTTATTGTATGCTGTGGTGGTGTTGGTGTTGGAGTTGGTTGGTATGATGTGTATATGTTCTGGTCATTGTTCGCCTCTTGCGTTCTCTCAGCGTAAGCGGGATGTGCACATTAAGGAACTGGCTTCGCTCTGCGGAGCGGGGATTTTGGTGGTAAGGTTGCGATTCCCACTGGCAGGGCTACACACCTTGGTGTATAGTCAGTTTGGTTGTGATGGAGACGGGAGATGGAGTTGCTGGTTGATTTGGATGTTGTTTATGCATTATATTGTATATTGTTCTACTGTTGACTAACCCCATGTTGTTTTTCAAAACTATGTTAATCCATTCGGGGATGGTGAGCAGTTGGTTTAGCAGGTGATGATGATTTCCATGGATGTTGTTGATGCGGGTTGGTTGGGGCAATGTCATCATCATTTTTGTAGTATTAGCTTCCGCTTATGTTAGTTTTGTTGCCACAGTTGGATTTTGGTTTGGATTTTGTAATAGTACGTTTTGCAGTTATAATATTTCAATAAGTTAAACTTTATATTTGTTTCATTATGGTTTCTATGATGTTCACTACCTCGGGTAATCGAGATGGTAGCATCCTTGTATTCGGAGGTAGTCCTTGGTAAGGTGCCTCGGAGTATGGGGGTGTTCCATTTATCCTAGGCAGACATCATGGTAAGAGCCTTCGGGTGATGTATTATAAACTTACTGGCAGACGTCATGGTAAGAGTCTTCGGGTGACGTATTTCGTATTCAGGTTTATATTGTGGCGGGCATCTTTAAAAAGCCGTCGTGGTGACGTATTTGAAACTTACTGGCAGACAACGTTTATATACCTTCGTGGTGGTGTAAGGCCCCAGGCTGGTCCTGCAGACCTGTCGCTGGTGTGTCTACTCAACTTGAGGTTGAGGGTTGTGTTATGTGACTAACATTGGCATTTGCATCTCACATGTTCATATTATGTGTTTACTTGTCTTGTAATTGTTATTCTACTCAACCGTTTGGTTGACAGTGTATTCTGTAAACACCTGTGATGAACCAATTATTGGGGAGCAGATTGATTGACAGGTACTTGAGTTAGCTGACTTGGGAGGTCATGGGGATGCGTGAGGATTTTGGCCAATCTACCTAGAAGTCTAGATCACATAGTTCCAGACAGTTGTTACTTTAGTGCTCAGTTTATTTTTATTCTGCTGCGAGTTGTAATTATTTTTGTCTCAGTTAATTAAGTGTGGTTAAATTGTAAAAAAATCTTTATTCGCTAAATTTTATATAAAGTACTTTGATTTGTTTTACTTTGTTATTCACTACCTCGGAAACTCTGAGATGGTAACAACTCTATTTATCTTAGAATGTCTTGCTAAGGCTCTTAAATAAATGGGGGTGTTACAAAGTGGTATTAGAGCGAATGATCCTCAAGCGTAGCCAATGAACAATAATGAACTTAGGAGAATCTAAATACTTAAACCCGGGTAGAAACTGTTAGGAGCCCCTCTAAGTACGGTTAGGAAAGCGCGCCTAATTCATACCATGGCCCTTTCAGTTTTGAAACGGTTACCCTGGGATGGATTACGAGAGTGGGTAGTTAAAGTAGGTGTATTTGATTAATTAAGGGTCAAAATTATTTGCCTTAAAATTTATTTGTCTTAAGTTGGATGMMTTATGATAGAAATTTCTAACCTTAATTGCAGATGCGGATTGAGGTAAGTTTTATGTGTGACATGAGAATGGCTTATGGCCTAGTGATGGATGATGTGTTGTTGAATATTATGAATATTACATGAGATATGTAGTAAAAGAAGTTGTTCATTGACAAAGCATGGATCGTCTTATGAGTAAATTTACTGCCTTACTTGTTGGATGCTTACATGTTATATGAAGTAGAATAATATGTCTAGTGATATGTGAAATTTGTGATCCCGAAACCATGTTAGAAATAGTGATTGGGTATATTTTAGTGGTTATTTATAATTAGATTTCGATGACTTGGGGATTGTTGTTCGGAGGGGGGGCCGTGAAGGGCTAGAGCCGTGGTGGATGGGAGTTAGGATCAATGTGGTTGGTTGGTCTTTGGCCAGTCCAGTCAACCACCTGTTAGTTTGTTTGCAGTAGTCTTATTTCAAACCTTATGCCACATTCCCTAAGCAAAAGTTAAGCTTATATGTTTTATTTCATTTCTTAGAACCATGAATCCAAAGAAATATACACCTACACCCTCTACCATGTCCAGCTAAGATGAGTGCTTCTATTGCAAGGCACAACCTGATGAAGTATGATGGGTTAAGTGAGCCATCATTACTTGGAGATTAGCACAGCTAGTTTGACAACATCTTCGAACTGATAGATTGTCCAGAGGAGCTGCAATTAGACCAAGCTGCATTTTATTTGAAAGGAAAAGCTGGTTTGTGGTAGACTCGTAACAAGGAGGCTATTAGGGAAGCTGCTGCTGGCAATTGGAGTGAGTATATGAGGTGGAGTAGATTCAAGAAGATTATGAAGGCTACCTTTGTCCCAGAGCATATCAGGAGCAGAATGAGAGCTGAGTTTGATGCCTTTAAGATGACTGATGACGTGACTGTAGAGACTTATCACAACAGATTTATGGAGTTGGCTGAATATGTGTCAGATTTGAACTTCTCAGAGGAGATTTTAGCAATAAGATTTGAGAAGGGGTTGACCACTACCATTAAGAAGAGACTTGCAACTGGTGAGCCAAATAGTATGGATGAGGTATATCAGAGAGCTGGGCATGCTGAGAAAATTGCTGACATGTTGAAAGAGGAGAAGAAGGAAAAGAAAGAGGGGAAAGGGAAGGGTGAGAAGAGGAAGTCAGAGACTACAAATGAGAGTGTAGGAGGCAGCTAGAAGCATAATATAGGTCATTCCCAATCATATTCCTAAAGTGGAGGATGGTCTAGTCCGGGTGGAACCAGTAAGGTGAATTGTTTCAGGTGTGGAAGAATGGGTCATAAGAGGATTGATTGTAAAGTTGACTTGGAGAAGCAAGGAAGTGGTAATGGAAATGGAAGTCAGAATGGAGGTTATCATACTCCTATGTCAGGCTATGGGAGCAATCAGAATTCTGGAGGTTGGAATAATCAGAAGAATTTCAATAACAGTTACACAAATCAGAGTCGCAACAATAATAGACAAGGTTATGGAGGCGACCAAAGTAATGGAGAGAAGTCAACTGGAGAAGCCACTACAGTGCAAGGGAATGGGAGGAAGTAACTAGTTATTAGAAATAGAAAGTTTTTATTTGACTATTTAAGATGTTTACAGTATTAATAAGTATTTATTAGGAAAACTTCGAGACGAAGTTTGTTTTTAGGAGGGTAGAATATGATACTACTAAGTTTTGATTGCTTTATTTTATTTATGTGTGGCTACATTTTACTTATGTGTGTTTAAACACGATTGGTTATATGCGGTTGGTTATCCTTAGTTAACGATGATAGCATTTCTATTAGTGGTATGATTTATTGTTTGGGTAGTTGTGTGAACTTCGTGGACGAAGTTCTTTTTGAGGGAAGACTATAATACCTCGTATTTTAAGGCTTGGTTAGTGGTTAGTCAGACGGTGGAAATATTAAAATGTGTTTTAAAAGTATATTTTATAAAATATATTAATTAAAGAATTATATCGTGAGACAGAATAAAATAATAATGTAATAATTAAGTCGAGATGGCAATTAAGCTCTACTGTGTAATATAATAGTATGTGATCATTATTTAATTAATAGTAGTAGTAGTAGTAGTAGTAGTAGTAGTAGTAGTAGTAGTAATAATAATAATAATAATAATAATAATAATAATAATAATAATAATAATA
>VHZZ01013630.1:30997-43951 GCA_009801015.1 Silene noctiflora | reverse complement strand
GGAAAAAAAATTAAAATAGAAAAAGCTCTTCTAAACGGGTGGTAAATATGAAAACGTTCCAGCTCCACCGTAACAGTCAAGGTTAACCGACTCATCATGATCATCTTCCCTCGTTTTCTCCTCTTTAAATCCTCACAATTCACAAACCCTCACGCTTTTATTCCTCTCTACAAACAATCACACACTTCTCTCTCTCAAATTCCTGCAATTCACATTATCACATATACTAATTCTTCATCTTCATTAATCAACATTACTCATCACTGAATCATATGGCAAATTATCAAGGGTTCGATTCGGATTACGAGAATAACCTACTAGGTTATGAATTTGATCAAGCCTCCGAGATGAATAAGGGAGGGCAAAATTACAAAGGTCTTTTCAAGTATGGATCCGAACAAGTTGAAACCGAAAGCGGTTCTGATGAATTTGATGCCTCTGGGTATTACGTTGGTAAAAAAGTCAGGCCTGGCGTAGTGACTCTTCCGTACCGTTCTCTGGTTTCGGGATTGTACTCAAGGAAACTGAATCAGAATCTAGTTCTTATGACTACTCTGATGTTACAAGTAAACCTTCTTGTTTCAGGGATGAATTCGACAATGTTCAAAGTGAACCTACTGTTAGATATTGTGATGATGCCGCCCATAATTTAGTCAGGAGAGTTTTCGGTAATGAGATGGGTAAGGAGAGTAATTATGAGAATAAGGATGATTATTACATTGCTATTGATTCGACAAGGGAACCGTTTAATGCTCCACAAAAAAGGAAGCTTCTTGCTGTCACAGATTTTCCTGCAGGTTGTGCAGTTGGAACTGCAAATCTAATTGATGGGAATTTGGCACCAGAAAGATTGGAGTCTTCTTCTAATAAGATAAGGAATGTCTCGGCTAAGCGTGATTTTCCTGTTGGATGTGGAAGTACAGTACCTTCTATTACGAGGACGAATGTCTAGGGTAAGCGCGATTTTCCCATTGGATGTGGAAGTTCAGTGTCTTCAGTGCCTTGTGTTAAGAAGAGGAAAGTCTCGGCTAAGCGTGACTCTCCTGTTGGATGTGAAAGTATATAGTCTGGCATTACGAGGAGGAGCGTCTCAGCTAAGCGTGATTTTCCAATTGGATGTGGAAGTGAAAGTGAAAGTGGGAGTGGGAGAACAGCAGGTTGAGGTCGGGTAAAAGAAGTTGAAGAGAAGTGTGCAAGATATCTAAAAGTTGCAGGCCAGGGATGTATAAGACAATTGAAGAGGGACAAGTAAAGGATTAGTATCTGTATTGTTATCATTTTCAATTAATTCATTCTTTATTGTAATTATATTATCTTAAATTTATATATTATCAGTACTCATTCTTTATTGTTAAATTGCTTTGTCTAGTCACTGTTTCCTGTATCATAGACTGTCTAACAATGTTTTAGCCAAGTAAAACAGGAATGAATATCAACTTTGTTACTAAAATGTTCACTTCCGGCACTTTAAGACAGTCAGTCTCTTTTCATCACATTATCTATATCATCTTTTGTCCTTTTTCCATCCTTAATCCAGTCAATAGGCTCATTACTYGTTGATTTTGGATAATGATCGAATATAACATGGATCACTTTTTTGTTTACTCGTAAAGTAGGCACTCATTTAAATGCATATTTTTCGGGTCCTTTGAAAACAGCCTCTCTGCAGGTAAGACTGAACATTAGAGGAGTGAAGTATTGGTGTAGGCAGATTTTTAGAGGGCTTTGTTATCTGCATAGCCAGACATTAGGTGAAATGGAAGAACAGGTATTCTCTAATCTCTAAACGCGTTGCACAACAATCTACCACATAAGAATTTGCACTCATACATCAGAATCTCTAATATATCATATTAGACCATGAATTTGTAGTACACATTAAAGTCAAAACAAAGAATTTAATGCTAGTAAATCAAAAGAATCATCCTATGTTCAAGATGATGGTTACATAGGTAAATCCTGAATTTACCTGAAGAAAACAGAGAGATAAATGGAACTCTTCCGTTGATAACCTGAATTGGTCTCCGTTGCCTAAATTTGGTAATATTCTTCGGGTCAATGCTAGAAGCTCGAACGTGGTAAATTATTAACAGATGCATATAAACAGTAACCTGTCAAACATAACTATAGCTAACTTTCCTGTTTGGGTGTGTTCTCTTTGAAGCTTTTAGACAACCAAATTGCAGTTTCCCTTGGAGAAACCTTCTCCACTCCAAAGGGTTTCAATAGCACACCAAGTTCATCAAACCTCTCTTGTTGCAACAGCTTCGCACTGAATTCAAGCAACCCCTCCAACGCTTCTGCCCTCTGTTGGTACGACGACGTGTCAAACCTACACCGTCGAGTATCAGATGAGTTCCGGCTTGAAGCCCCAGCAGTAGCGTTTTGATCTGAAGAATTACTGTTATGCCCCTCTTCTCCTTGATCCTTGAGGTCTCGGATGCTTTGCCACGTGGCATTCAAGTTTTTCTTGGCGAATCCTCTATCGTAAAATTGGACTGAGAATTTGTCCTTGGTGGAAGAAGAGGCACCATATGAAGTCCTTTGGATGGGGAAGAAGTGCTCTTCATAAGAGGCTAAAGGGAATTCTGCTATACGGTCAATCCGTGGAGTGTTCACCGATATGTCCGGAGACTTGACCTGCTTTATCATGTCCACTGCAGGTCTAAGAGATGGATTCTTGGTTCTAGCACTTGTTACCGATGGCATAGACGCTCTACGAGTACGGTTTGCCGAGACTGATCTTTTCACAGGAGTGCCTGAGGGAAGCTGCATGCATAAAAGCAGAAGTAAGCTTCTTTGAGCTCAGAAAGCCCACAACACAGAAGTTCGCATGATATGTGTAGTTATTTGTGCTTGTCAAACACTCGAGTAAGTTAGTATTGGTAACTACTACCTCTATTTCAATAGATTCTTTACACAGTAACAACAGAGCACATAATTCAAAGTGCATCCCTTCACAACATGAAGCAGTGAAAAGAGGTTTATATACTTACGGCTTAATTGGATTTTGGGTAATTGTTATAGCGATGTAAGGTGGGGGTCATATGAATGTAGGCACGCAGCCATACACAAGATGTTCATGCAATTGTGACGGTGTGAAGGGAGGGGAAAACTAAGGAAAGTAGGAAGTAGTGGTGAAGAAGGATAAGAGAAGGAAACAACAAGAGAGTAAAAAAAATGCCCCATAAAGCGGGTGATAGATTCATAGTTGCCCACTTTCCCCTATGGTAATGCATTAGCATTTAGCCTCATATGGGAGTAATAGTTCCCCCTTGCCTGCACCACCATCATTTTCCTTCTTCACTCCACTTTCACCGCCATTACCATCGTTAACAATCACCCTTAATCAACTGAGACATATAAGGAAGCTATGAAAACATGATAAGAAGGAAGCTATAAAACATGATAAGATGTTGTACAGTTCGTGTTCCGTGAGAAATAAAGTCAACCTCACTAAATATGTAATGTCTGGTAAAACAGAAAATAAATCTTACCGATTCTCGATTTCTTGAATTTTCAGGCCGTCTTTTAGGAGTTCCAAATGTTTTCGCACGAGTCAGTCTAGGATTCCTAGCTGTATGAGAAGGTTTAGAAGGTACGTCCTTGGCGGCAATAACCCTTCGGAAAGGATCTTCAACCTTTAACTTAGCCAACCTTCGCTCAAGGTCAGACAAGGTCGGCTTTATTCTATCATCAGTGTAAAAGGAATCAAGCTCGGCTTCAGAGATACTAGGATCTATAGTTTGCTCATATTCCGCTTCCGGTAATGTAGCTTTATCAATGCAGTTAGAATCAGTTTCTTCCCAGTTATCAGGTAAGCCATCACATCTGGGATTGCTAGCCAGAAGATTAATCTTGGCAACATAGGGTTGAAGGTGAGGGTGCCTAAGCAACTCTGCAGCCTGTCAACATCAAACCGACCTGTTAGTGGAACTATATGGAGTACCAGCTGAACGTTTGCAATGAAATTACACCATTTACAGTTGTCTGAACTTGAGTTTACTTGGAATCTATGTTTACACTGCCACTGCTATAATATTAAACATTAAGAGTGGGAGTAACATAGTCTGCAATTAGCATATTAATATACTATACTTAAGACGCACTCTCATATATGAAATCAGAAAAGAATTGACTCACACTGGGCCTAAGCTCTGGGTTCTTCCTCAATAAGCTTTTAACTAAACCCCGGCTGCAATACAGAAATCAGCATAATTATCACAGAAAATTGGGCAATTTTGCATGCAATAAGAAGCTTCATGAACTATGCCAACTAATAATTTGTGCTGATGCTTTATTCTACTGTTCCAGCTCATTATTCGAGCTTGCAATGCATAGCCACGCTTTTGCTTAAGTAGATTATATTACAACATATTAATCACAAAGGAGCAATACTCATGATAGAACTAGTTTAGTTCATTCTTAAACGTACACGAGCCACTGACAAAGATGTAACTTCTTGTTACCATGTATTTATCACAAAGAGAACATTGATAAAGCTAAAGCCCATGCAACATGGAATTATGAAATGGCTTACAATGCAGCAGAGTATTTGGTAGGAAGAGGTGCTACAGTTGACTTGTTAATTTTGGTGATGAGCGAGTGCATATCCTGTTTAACCAAATGCACCAACCATATTAGCAAGATACCAATGATAAATTAAAAGTTTCTAGATTTTATCAGGTAGGTTGACCATAAGATAGAGAAAGTTTTGATATGTTTAATCAGAATAAAGAACGAAACAGCTGGCATGTATGCTGTCAGATTTAGTTTTAATAACACCATGTCAGGAGTCATGACACGACAGTATGACATTCAAAAACGAGAAGTTCAATTCTTTTATTATATCTTGCAAAGAAATGTACCATATAAATGCTGGGCTCAGAGACTTCAATGTTTAAGAATGCCAAATATTAAAGTCTCTAAATCCGTGCAAGTCTATAAACACACTTTAAGCTGACACTATGTGATTTGCTCTCAACACTGACAAATGACTGAAGTTGGGGTGATATATTTGCAAAGACTGTCCGCAATTCACCAGATATGGTATTTTGAAATTTTAGAGCCAAACTTTTGGAATCTGATAAATTGGAATATATAAACAACATCACCACACTGTCTCAAGGGCTCCAGAAATGGCAAGGTAAGAGGGGTGGGATGTGCGCAACCTTACCCCTCAATCACAGAAGTTGCTCGCATAACTCAGAATGAAAACTTAATGCAAATTCCATTAGATGATGGTTACCTCCAATTAAATGAATTGTAACCAGTTTAGTGAGTCGATTTGCTTTATTCCATCATAATCGTAGAACCAAAGATTGATGTATCTTTGGCTCTATTGGAATGAAAATATCTTGGATCATATCAAACAACTCGACTCAGTAACTATAAATTCAGAAAAAAAACATATATGGAGAAAGTATCAAAAACGATGCAAATAGAAGGTAGGAAATAAGAACAGAAAAACTCGGGAGAGATTCGGATGTGATTAATAACTTGTAGAAATTAACTGTAATTGGTAACCCACCCATAATATATAGATCTACTAGGTGACTTACGAATGCTTTAAACGCAGGTTTAAGAGCAGACATTTCATATATACAGCAACCTGAAAACATGTTCAATGAGATAAAGCATTAAAGAAACATAAAAGAAGATGGAAGTGAGTGTACAATTAATGGAGTCATATCATAAAAGACTAACCTAGTGACCAAATATCAGATTTAGAGCCATAAGGTATGTCTGCAAGAAGCTCCGGACACATGTAGCTGGGAGTGCCAACAATCTAAAAGACAGATCCGGATAAGATTTCATTCACAAAATGAGATACAATATAGACGGGATGGAGGATCCTATACGCATACAGTTGGTGAAATTAATGGTCAAAGTTGACATCAATTGATCATCATTTATCATTGTCAAATTGCGAAAATATAAACAGGACGAGGTAGTACAATACAAGTTGTATAAGAACTTACAGAGGACGCGAGGTCGTCTGAAGTTAGCATTTTTGCCAGTCCAAAATCACCTGTATCCAACATAAATCATTCCTAAATTAAAGAGGGATACAACTTCTGACATTCTTTAAGAGAAAACTGAAAAAAACAAAAAAAAAGAAAAAAGAAAAAATAGAAGAAGACAAAAAAGCTCACAAAAAACTTACTCCGTATATGACAGGTCTCACGACGAATAACCTTGGTAATTAACCCTTTATTTGGATACAAAAAGAGGAGGGGAGGGGAGGTAAAATGAAGAAAGGTAAGGGGAGGGGAAATGGAGCGATGCCATTTTCTTTTCCAAATATGAACTGCGTTCGAAGAATTTTGATTTGGCATGTAGGAGGGAAATGGACGGATCCATCTTCCCAGCCCTTCAACACAATTTCGCTAACCAAATGAAGGAAATTGTTCCCTTTACTTTTTCTCCCCTATATTAACTTCTAAATTTCTCCATGAAAACAAAAGCTAAGTATAAAATATACAAGTTTTTGAATTCGTCATACAATAGTCACTGAAGAAGCTGGGGTGGGGGAAAGTCAAAGGACAGCTTACCAAGACGTATGTTTTGGTCCTTAGTCAAGAATATATTTGAACACTGCAGCAGTCAAAGAATGACAGGTTTAGTACATAACTTTTTCACGAATCAAACTTAGTTATTAGAGTAAACCCAACATTATTAAACAACACATAAGTTAACTCAAGGTTTTGAAGACTAGCTTTTAAAATCCTTACTCCTTAATGGTTACTTCTTTTTAGGCAAGTTACTAATGTTTTTCTATAGTAATCCATCTTACTAAGGGTAAATATTAGGAGTTGTGTTAGTAAGATATTAAGACTCTTTATGTGGCTATTAAAGTTACGACCTTTTAATTAGAGGTCATTTCATTGACAGTGTTGTATCTTGTAACTTGTAAGTATGTGTGACTTAAGTATCTTTTATGCTTAATTCCCGAGTTAAGCATAGAGTGAGAATCTTAGCTTCTTAGTTAAGTGTTGGATGATTGTATTATTCTTACGGTCTGAATAATAATACAAGTTGGGTTGTGTGTAAATCCCATCACAAAATATTGTGTGCTTAGCATTATTTCGTATTCCAAAAATCCCAGCATTAGTGATGAAGCAAAGACAGAAAATACAACTGACCTTAACATCGCGATGAAGAATATGATTCATGTGCAAGTAGTCAAGTGCCATCAGCAGTTGGACAAGCCATTTACACAGTTTCTAGATGATTAAACAAAAAACAAAAATTATGAGCAAACATAGGGTAGCAGCAAAGAGAGAATGTATTTTGCTCCAATGAGGTAAATTAAAAACCTCTTCAGGCAAAAGAACGCCATTCGCTCGCTTTAAAGCTTCCGCCCTAAACAAAAAAGTTAGGCAGTCAATTTTAAGACAAACTACTATCTGAACTTCCCGGACTAAAACATACATAGCCAGTTACTAGAAACTTACATGTCGCCTGCTTCACAGAACCCAATAATCATGCATACATAGCAACCCTGGGGGTGAATAAACAATCAACATGATTAATAATTTATGTCTCTCGTACCTTGAGCTTATCATTTTCAACCAAATAATGGTTGGTCTTTCATCTGATTACTAATTCTGGAGGAATACCAATAATGGTAGGCAGTCCTAGGCACTATATGACTGTGCAATATGAGATGACAACTGTGACCAATAGAGCCTTCAAACGCGTGGTTGTTTTGACAAAGTATCATTATTTGGAAAAACAATGCATTAGCCAACTATGAAACATGGTTGTTTTAATTCAGTTTCAGGTTACCTTGTTGCACAATTGCATTAGTTAACTTTACTTACTTTTAACCTTTCTTAGCATAATTGATTTCACTGGATAGTATTCAAGCATGGCGGGTTAATATAGCTGAAATGTTTTGCATTTCAAATTATCTAATAGATGGGTGCAACTCAACATACCAAAGCAGTAGATTTTCAAAGACGCAATGTTATTGTTTCTGAGTGTGCATATTTCTATAATCATAAAAGACTCCTCGGGAGCCCCAATAGACTTGCCTTCTATCTTTAATCCTATATCAAGGATGTTATTACAAGATGCCACCAGATGTTCAGATCATGGTAGAAAATTTTGCATCCAGGTGCTAGGAAACGATTGTTGCCACACCTTAATGTGGTCGATACGGTCTCAACATGGAGTAGCAGTCCAGATTTAATGCCATGTCTAAGCTGAAAAACAGAATTATGATTTTTTAACAGAAAATGTGTGCAACGAAATATTGACCCATAATTACCATATCATCCAAAACATCCGGTTCGTCAAGATCTTACAATTTTGCATGTAACTATGCATGACCAAAAGTTACCACCTGGCTTCAGGACCAGATCCACCTTATGTCTGGACAGCAGGGTTAAATGGGAAAGGAAGCACAATCATAGCATTTGACAGCCTTCGAACGTTTTCTTAAAATTTAATCACTAACGGAGTACAGATACCAGGCATGATGGTAAAATATTTGGCTACAATTCATACAAAACCTGAAGCTCTGAGCACATAAGCAGAGGCTTGCTTACAGAAATTAACTTTTAATGCCCCACTGTTACTTTTCAATTAAACTTAAACAACTTGCATCTAACAGATCCGATGCACAGCACTCAGATCACCAACTGAAGCTGTGCTAAGTGCTAAATGTAACTCAATATAAGGAAGTACGAACAAATGCATAAATGTGCTCACCTTTTCAACCCAAGAATCTTTGTACTCCACAATAAAGGGATGCCGGATCCTACGAATCAATTCCATCTACAAGACAAAAAACTAGCATTTATGGAAACAATTTGAAATGAAAGGAACTTCCTAAATAATGCTAAATTGGAAATTTGTAATAAAAACCCCTGCACCTTAAATGTTAAACGAAGACAGGAGTATATGAGGATGACGACTCTTTTCTTCCCTTTTTATCATAGAAGTACAATTAAAAAGATTGATAGGGTGTATATGATCACCAACTAAATGTGAAAGCAATGCATAATATTCAACTGCTTGGATTTTCTGTATTTCACAAACATAGTCTCGGAAAAAAATGTCCGAAAGTGATCATAGCTTTAAAACATGCTAAGACATCACTTCAGGGTAATGCCACCATTACAACAATTCTTTTTTCCATTTTAGTTACTTCACAACTCAAACGAAGTTTTCAATCTCATCTGATCATTGAAAAAACTTGGCAAGGATATGGTTGATAATAAACCCTAAACAATTCGTCACTAAAATCATGATGAAATGTAAGACACCAGGTAAACTACTATAAGACTGATTCCTAATCTATTTACAATCAATTACAACAAGAACAATATGATGTGCTGATCTCTTAGTCGAATGTACAAAACCAAATATGAAGAGAAAGAGAAAATTATCAGAATGGCAGTCAAAGGTACAAACCTCTTGATGTGCTGATCTCTTAGTCCTTTCAGTTTGTCGGGCTAGACGAATCTTTTTCAATACATACCTACAATCATGATGAAATTCAAACTGTCACAGACATACACAACAGCACGACCATGATGCACAAATTAGATTTACGACAAGCTCAAAGGACTGTAAGCAACATCCTTACTTCTTCTTTTCGTGCTTATGCCTCACAAGAAGAGCTGAACCAAAAGATCCCTTTCCAATTTGCTCTAGCACTTCGTATTGCTCCATCGTTTACCAGCTTACAGCGCAAAGTATTAAGCTCTGGAAATTTGAATTTTGACGAAATATGTTAAATTTTTGTAAAGAAAAAGGATATATAAAAACACGTCGAAGTATTAGCAATTATGCCGAAATGGAAATCATTTTAAATTTCCAAGGAATGGTCAATCCTGAATAATTTAGAATGAAAGATAAGATAATCGAGTCATTGAAAAAGCATATAAGTTTGACATGTTCCTTTTGACCCAGTAACCCAATCAACAACAGATACACTAATGGTGAAGAAAATGAAACCCCATTTTTTTCAATTAAATTGAACACAATGTAGCACAATCATTTACATTAGTTTTTTTGGTGCAACAATCATCTACATTAGTAATGTTTCAACCAAGAAAACAAGTTGATGGGAACTCAAATTAGACAAATTTAGTTTACATTTCCCACAAATTCAAGATAAAACAAGCGACTGAGTAATTAATTAACACAAATATATCAAATCAGTAACCATGATTATACTAACAAAAAAATGCAAGAAATAAACAAAGTAAATCCCAGATTTCACAATAATGCTACCATCATGAAATTGCATTTCCCTGACTTAAACACTAAATGATAAACATCAACAAATTCAGTGAGTGATATAGAAATTAATAAGTAAAAAAGTGAAGAGTACCTGAAATCGAAAGAATGGAGAATGAATGGAAAAGTAAATGAAAATAAGGGTTGTGCAGAAATAAATGGTGGGATTTATTAAGAAATTAATAAGAGCAGAAGAAGTAAGTTGTCAGCCATTGATGAACAATGGAGAGAGAGAGAAAGAGAAATTCAGATTATATACTGTAGGAGTAGTGTTACTACACTACTAAATATCAAATCTAAGGCAAAATAATAATAAAAGGAAAAAAAAAAAAGAGTAATAAGGGTGGGTTCGGTATTTTAATATATTTAAAGAAGGGCAATACTCCAAAAAAAACACAAACAAAGACAAGACAATTTAAACATTTTTAATGATGATAAAATTTATAGGTGCGTCTAATAAGTAGCATTTTAGTCGCATTTTACCCCACAATTACACCTTATTCCGACTCGATTTTGTGTGCTTAAATGTCTAAAAAGCTCATTTAATTACTAATTTATAATAATTAGTCGTCTTAATTATATTTAATAATTAGTCGGATTTTATATAATATTTGTATTTCCATTATTTAATCAATATAATGTGTAGGCGAGACGGGGAAGCAAAGCGGAGTCGCGAGACGGGATTATGAGAAGGAGCATGGGAAACAAGCTACATAGAGCATGTTTGTGACGGTCTTTGCTAACTTGTTCGACCACCTCCGGCCACCGTGATAACCATCACTCATCACCAATGACCACCCTTGACTTCCACCATCACAACCCAACCACCTACGTGAAGGGATTTGTCGGTACTTAAAAGGATTTTAATTGACAAAACTCCGGGACTATATACACGTTATAAATCAAAATTAAACATAAATAAAGAGGGCAATCGAATTACCTCGCAGGGGAATAAATCCGTGAGCAATAATATCTAGCAATATAAGAAAAATAAGAACCGGATCTGAATAACTCAACTGCTACAAATAACCAAGGGCACCCCAATTGTAGTGTCTCCACTAGTATCCACACGTATGAATAGGAGATGCGATTTGTATGTTAGTACACAAGGTAGGGTTTATTATTACTCACAGGGAGAATTGGATCATAAAACTGACTCCCATATATCTGTATATTTAGGGAGCTATAAGGACTCAGTTTCTTAATTAAACTCTTACCATAATCGCAGCTGGGTCTAATCTAATTAGAACCCTATTTCCATATTTCAGTCTGACTATAAATAGGAAACACTGTATTCATCTTGTGTGTGACCCAGTGGGCCCGTTTAATTCTACACGAATCCTTAAACTCATTTAAGACTCAGTCCGTAAGCGGCTTCTAGTAAAACGTTACGGTTACATAGAATATAAACCGGGTTACCTTAATTGGACTTTGGACATAAATCCAACAGTCTCCCACTTGTACTGCGTCCAATTAAAACTGTCTCTTTGCTTCTATTGTTCCAATCAAGACTAAGGTGGGAAAATTGTCAACCTTATATGTCTCAATCATTTTTCCCGAATCTCTGAGTTGAATTGTAAAGCAGACAACTGACAATCACCTCGTCTGAGCGCGGCCACGCATTTTACAATTCACATTCTTCGAGAGGCCAGAAACAATAAACTTCCTTTGGTAAGGAAGGAAAAAATCCCATGTTGTTTAACCACATCCTATCACATGATCCATAATAAGTCCAAGCATTGTCGTTATAGTCACCAGTCACGGCTAACATTTGACAATGTCAAAACCAACTACTTAGCGTGTACAAAATAGTGAAAAACTCAGGTCTAAAGACTATATATTCACTACTAACTAGTGATAAGAAACTTCACTGACACCAAGCGAATCCTTAGTAAAGTTCTTAACGGGTCCGTCTAATACATGTTCTCTAACATGTACCCATATGCCTGGTTTGATATCCCAATATCATGACTTAAGGAACTTAGTCATCAACCAGCTCATATACTAATCATTTTAGGCATTCAAGTGATCCAATTTAATGCGCTGATTAGAGACTATAATAGAAAACATCATCCAAATAGAGTTCCAAAACCAAGTCACGTACTTAGTGATCTATTTTATCAATGTAGACTATTGTGGAACAAATATTCAATTAAACAATAAAATGAATAAAATCAAATAATTATTTTATTGAATAAAAGAAGTAAATGTTACATATAACTCATTAAACATGTCAAATAAACTCCCACTAAAACAAAGATCTCGTAAAAGGACTAAGACCAATCGCTAATGCATCTTAGACCAATGGCAACTCTATGACTCTCATGCTTAGACTGCGGGAGAGGCTTTGTTAAGGGATCTGCAACATTTGCATCTGTAACACCCCCATACTCCAAAGTGCCTTACCAAGGCCTCCTTAGGCATAAGGATGCTACCATCTCGGTTTCCCAAGGCAATGATAATCACAAGACAATAAAGAAACAACTTTAAATAATAATTTAAGTGATTAAAACGTTTACCAAAACTGTCTAACCAAATACAAATAAAAAAGAGCAAACTGCCAAAGTCTCCACATCCAAATCTACTATAAGACACTGACACAACGGAAGACTCTATCGTGATGATTGCCCGGCCATCCCATGCGCATCAAATCTAAACCTGCTCAACATCTGCTCACCATCCCCGAATGGATCATCACAG
>VHZZ01013629.1:24571-37970 GCA_009801015.1 Silene noctiflora | reverse complement strand
AAATCACTTTGACAAGTGCTAAATATTAAGTAAAACAAAGCTCATACGAGGGGTAAAGATGCATAAAAATATCACTTATCAGACCGTTAGACTTTCATTGGTGACCGGACAGTCCTAGTTTTCTATCCCTTTATTTTACACTCATTTTCTAATCTTTATGTCTCTTTCTTTCACTACTTGTAGTTTAGCAACTAAACAAACAACCCCCCAATTTGTTACCTAGACAGACTTTAGTTAGCAAGTAGAACAATTTTTAGTCTCCCTGTGGATACGATCCCGACTTCCCTAGCTATATTAGTTAGAGACCAGTTGGTTATCTTTGGTAGGTATAAGATTAGTCTGTAGAATTTTGGCGTCGTTGCCGGGGAGACGGTGATTTTCTCTTGTTAATTTTAGTTGTATTTTGTCTTAAAGAACTTCAGTTCCTTGGGATAGTTCTCATATTTTTCCTTTAGCATTCGTTTATGCCCAGGTCTCACAGGTCCGACCCCATACCATTTGATCCCGAACCGGAAAAGACCCTCCGTGCTAGACAAAACTTCTTGAGGGAAATCCGCCAAGCTGAAGACTTGAGTATGCTTGACTCCGTGTACGCCGAATATATTGCAGAAACCCGGTCCTTTGAAGAGGATATTTCTATTTCTGCCGATATTACTAAGATCATGCCTAAGTTAACAAGTCATTCTGAGCCTACGGCTGATTCCATTTCCAAGGGGTTTACACTCCCTTCTGTCACTGCTGGTACTTTTGAAATCCGCCCCTCCTACATAAATTTGGTGGAGCGGAATACTTTTGGGGGAGCTGCTAATAAAGATCCTGGGAAGCATATGGAAATTTTCACTAACTATTGTTGCTCTATTCCGCTGGTTGCTGGTGTCACGCAAGAGAAAGTGAAAGAGGTGTTATTTCCTTTTTCTTTACGAGATGCTGCTCGTGAATGGTATCGTGATCTAGACAAAGAAGTTGCTGGTGTAACTGATTGGAACTCGCTGACACTTGCTTTTTATAAAAGATATTACCCTCCTGCACGAACGAATGCCTTGAGAAGCCAGATTACTAGCTTTAAGCAAGCACCCACAGAAGATTTATATAAAGCATGGTTTCGCTTCAAAAAGCTAGTTCGATCCATTCCCCACCATGGATTTCAACAATGGTTCCTTTGCAACCAATTTTACAATGGGTTGTACGATGATCATAGAGCCATATTAGATGTCGCTACTAATGGTCGATTCCAGAACAATATCGATGATAATAAGGGCTGGAACACTATTGAGGAGATGGCCACCCATCGGGCTGAGTATAGGAATCGAGGGGCGGTCTTAGAACTGGCGGTGGTGAAAATAGTGTCGTAGAAGCACAACTGGAGGTAATGAATGCCAGGTTTAACAAGATAGAGAGTAAGCTGACTCCAGCGAATCAACAGACAGTTCATGTATTGACACGAGAGGAGGTCATTCTTTGTGATAGATACGGTCTTGAGGGACATTATGCAGCTGAGTGCATGACTGAAAAGGAGCAGGTCCTTGCTTTCTAACACCTTAAGCAAGGTAACTCCTTTTATAATGATTAGAGTGGGGTGCATCCAAACCTCAGGTGGACGAGTCAGAATGTGTTAAAACCTACACCTACCCCACCTTTACAACAGCATACTTATGTCCCACCCCACCGTAGTCAACAACAGTGGTTTCAAAAGCCCCCATCTTTTCCTCCACCGCAACAAAATCCACCTCCACCTTCTCAAGCTACAGATGAAATTGCGGAGTTGAAAGGTATGATGCAATCTTTGATGGTCCACATTCAAAAGAGTGACCAAGCCAAGGATGCATCTATTAAGATTCTAGAGAATTAGATGGCTCAATTAGCCTCTAAATAAGCAACAAGACAATCGGGTCAATTGCCTTCTCAACCCCATAAACCACATGAGACGGTTAATGCTATACATCTCTGAAGCGGTTTCACTTATGACGATCCACAAATGCCTAAAGAAAGTGACAATTATATTACTGAAGACATGGATGTTAACGTTGAAGCGGAGATAGAAGACAAGCCGGGGGCTGGTTCGACCATAGATTGTCGATCAACGGGAATAGATGGTTGATCGACATCAAAACCATGTCAATCGACGGACATACCTTGTCTATCAACGAAAATTTGTGATGGATCGACAGAAATTGTTCATGAGTCAACCGACGTTGCTAATGAGCTGACTTCTACTACTGCTAAGAAGTCAAATGCTAATAAAGATAAGAGTGCTGCTGAGCCACCCATTGTGATTAAGCTCCTATTTCCGAACCGACTGTTTAACAACAAGATTGAGCAACAGTTCAGCAAATTTTTGAAGGTTGTCAAGAATCTCCAGGTAAGTGTACCTTTCACTGAATTAATTACTAAGGTACCAGCTTATGCTAAGTTTATGAGGGAAATTTTGACTCGTAAGCGTAGTTTTGATGAGGTGGAGATTATAGCTTTTACCGAAGAGTACAGTGCACTCCTACAGAAGAAGTCTCCCCCTAAGTTGGCTGGCCCTTGTATTTTTTTTATCCCATGTTCTATAGGCACCCATACAATAGATAATGCTTTATGTGATTTGGGTGTCAGTGTCAGTGTCTTACCCCTGTCTTTAGCTAAAAAGATAGGTTTGACTGAGTTTAAGTGCACAAATATAACTGTCTAGATGGCAGACCATTCCTTATCGCGACCTTTAGGGATCCTTGAGGATGTTCCAATGCGGGTTGGGAAGTTCTTTATACCTATCGATTTCATTGTGTTGGACATTCCTGAGGATACTCATACCCCTATTATCTTAGGGAGACCATTTTTGCACATTGCTGGTGCAATTATTGACGTAGGAGCGAGAACTCTGACATTTAAAGTGGGGGGGGAGGGGAGATACTGACATACACACAGTCTAGTGTTCACAGGGCACCTATGCAAGTTGTACCTTGCCACGTTGTTTCTCCTTTAGAGTCTGAGAGAGTAGCTGATAGTCCTACTGTTGAGTCATGTCTTGCTATTGTTGTGACACCTCCGCCCCATGCTGGGAGCAAGATGGAGGACCATACTTTTGTTTCTCTTTCTGCGAGACATGACAGGTTAAGCTACCAAGAGGACTAAGGAGGTGGACTTGGTGCATTGGGTGTAATGTCTAGAGCTGGCGTTGTTGATAATGGCGGAAGAAATGGAGATTCCATTCCGCGTGAAAAGAAGGAGCGTCCGAAGGCTAAGTGTAGTGAGATAGCCTGTCTGACGGTATGCCTTTCTGTTTTTAATGAAAAGGTAAAGCGGTGGCCTATAGCCATGATAAAGAATGCTGAGAATACTTCATTCAGTTAGCAGCCATGTTGTGGCCTGCTCAGTTGTTTTGGTAAATGAGGTAACAACGGTCGAGCGGGACTATGTAAACCAGCGCTGACCGGGAGGTAACCCGGATTGTAAAACCTTTGTACATGTGTGCTTAATTTTAGTTTCTAATAATCATGTTAGTTCAAATGAATATAATTTTGGAATGAGATTTAATTTTCATTTGAGTTTCACGCATGTGCTTATATAAGTGCTACAGTTTGATGCTGATTACCCGGATCTCGCGGGTATTGATTAGTGGCAGCTGGCCATGACCCTCCATGGTTTTTACTGGTTTGGGGAGGTCCATTTTGCGCTTATTGTGAGTCTTCTTTTCTTAATTTTTATTCATTTGCATTCATCCTGTTCGTATATCCCTTTCCCCCCTATTTTTTTGATGTTGTTGTTTACTGAACACAATGAGGGCATTGTGTGATTTGGTTTGGGGAGGGTATATGCGTCTGTCTGTTTGCATCCATTTGCCTATTTGTTGCATTTCTATTCTCATATTTACTGCATTTCTGTATGCATAATTCTTATTTAAAAAAAAACAAAAAAAAAATGAAAAATTTGAAAGAAAATACAATAACATGTTTATATTTGCATATTAGGTCGAGTCGGAACGATTAAGTAACAATGAAAGAAAATACAAAAACATGTTTACTTTTCCTCGCCCAAGCGTTGCATAGCCTATGCCTTTCATGTACAATTGTTGCATAATCTACGAGTTTTTTGTTTAATTTTACTGAACGAATAGACTTGACTTAATATCGGAACCTACTCAAAATTTCTAAGGAATTAGAGCCTCCTTTAGACCGGTGACATTAATGATCGGTCTCATTTTTAGGATGAGAGTAGCACTCCTTATAAGACATGTAACTTTAATTTAAATAAGCATGACATTTACTTCTTAATACCTGTACACATTCGGTTTGTGGTGGTGGCACATGTGGAGAGGCAAGCCTCTTTTTCATCTATTTTCACCCTTGAACTTCGCTTGCCAAAAATGACCTATTTTGACCCGTTTATCAACTACAATCCTAAATCTATCCTACCCTAGTCAAGCTAGGTCAGTTGTTAATTATGGGTATATTTTTGGTTGTCATTTTGGTACTCTATCCTTGTCATAAGAAGAAGGTTTGAAAAAGAATGAATGAAAAAAAAAAATAAGAAAAAAATCAGAAGTGAAAAAAGGAAAAAAAAATGGCTGATTGTGAAAATAAAAATAAAAATAAAGTGCCGTTTTTACTCCCATGTTAGTCTTTATATTTTATGGGGAGTCGAGTTTGATAATGTGAGTAAGTTTATGCCACATTGGCATCACTTTACTCTTCTAAATTTGGGTTTATAAGGCGAATGAGTCAATTATTTGGTTACGGTTGTACTAGCTTGGCTTTACCTCCATTTATCAAAAATTTTTTTGCCCCTTTTCACCAAATTATCTCACCTCACATTATATGTAAGTCCTCGTCATGTGTCGTGGTCTAGTTTGGTTGGAATGCATATGTACGGTCGGTAGAGTATTTATCATGTTAGATTGCATGCTTGTCTTATAGGTTGCAGTTAGGTGAGCGAATTTACTTCTTTCTATCTAACAAATACTCACTATGTTCTTTTATTGAGTGATGAGCGACCCGTTAATGTCCGATATATACAAGTCTTGCAAGGTCGATGGTTCAGTAACTTTATCATTGATTTAACTCGTTTGCACTTGCTTTGTACTTTGGCATTGGTTTGTTCGCATTAAATTGGTTTGGGCATGTTAGAAGCATAGTTAGCTCTGAGCTTATTCTTCGTTCCATTAGTCTATGTAGTGTCTATAGCCTTTGCTTTCTTGGGGACAAGCAAGGGTTTGGTTTAAGGAGGATTGATACGTGCCTTATTCATACATTTATTCTATTCATTTGCACTCATTTTTATGCTTATTTAATAACGACTAGCTATCATTCTCCCGTGAATTGGCTACTTTGGGTTCTTTTGTATCTTATGCAGATATTGGACTTGAACGTGTGTAAGCAAGCCAAATCCCATCCTTGAGCTGCATTTTAGATACTAGCGGAGTCACCGCCTTGAGATGCGTGAAGACGAGAAGGATCGTATGATGAGTCTGCTGCCGAGCTGTTGCGTTGCTGAAGTTGTTGTTTTGGTAGATCGACAGGTTTTTCTGGTCGATCGACCAGTTTCACTATTGTTATTTTGTTTTCGTCAATCGACAGGTTGTTCTGGTCGATCGACCAGTTTAAGTATCGGGCCCTGTCTTTAGAGTTATTAATCTCGGCCCATTAGTTGCTTGTTTAATAATTTACTCCTTTTATTATTTAAGAGGGACTCAGTAAACATTTTAGGTTATCAATTACACCGTAAAACATTCACACATTGCTTTTGGCTATATTTTTCGGATCAAAAACTTGTAATCTCTCCTCTCTACTTTACATTCGGTAATTCAATTTTAACTTGTTCTTCATCTCAATTTCTTCTCTTTATTTCCCTTGTTTCTTTTCTTTTTTCTTCTCTTATTTTATGTTAGATCATTTTACTATTTTATTTATCATGTTAAATTTAATTACAGATCTCATTATTGCTGTTAATTTCAATTCAGTTATGCATAGCTAAATTTCTCATGCTAGGATTTAGGGGAACCGCGGTTGTATGCCAGTATTTTGTTAGGTTATTAGGTCTAGCCTTTTTACTGCTTTGATTTGTTAATCGTAGCATCTTAATTGCGATTTAATTAATTAAATGCATGTTATTTTGACCAAGTTGCTAAACCTTGACCTTGATCGAGAGATTGGTAAGGGTAGAGACTTGTTGCGAACAATAGAATATCTTAATTAGAGCGAGAGCTATATTAAAATTCTAGGGCGAATAGTGGACTGAGAGGACCTATTCATTACTCACCAGACCGTTTTTGTGCTAACCATTGACCCTGCCTATGACCGTTGTTGACTATGGTAAACTGACTATCCTATCCATTTCTCTATATATTTTTAGACCAAATTTCTTATTTGTTTACTCTTTCCTTACACTACATTAGTTTTAGTGATCAATCAAACAACCCCCAATTTGTTACTTAGACAAATTTAGATTAGCAAATAGAACACTTTTAACATCTTTGTGGATAGGATCCCGACTTCCTTTACTGCATTAGTTTAGGCCTGTTGGTTATTTTTGACTAGTTGTGCAATTAGCCTGTGAATACTCATTTGAGTATTGCTGACTGGATTATTGATTGGCTATCCTATCTAGGAGCTCTTGAGGATGTTGATCATCGCTTGGTGCGCTTTGTTGCGGTCCTATGGTGCCTATGGGTCATGAGAAATAAGGGAGTCTTTAGGGGGGATGATGTGTGCATATTTTATACACTTTTTATACTGTTTTGGCACGCATTTCGGTGTATATTTAGTAGCGAGTAGCTACTATTTCCCCACGAATAGACTACTTTAGGTTATTTTGTGTTTAATGCCTATTTTGACCCAAATGTGTGGATAATCAAGCCTAAACCTGTCTCCGAAGCTGCGTTTTAGGAACTAGAAGAGTTGGAGATCGGAACCTACCTCCCTCGGGATGCGTGAAGTCACCGGATAACATTTTTGATGAGTCGAAATGCTGTTTTGCTGAAGAAAATTAGATCGACTACCCTAAGTAGTCGATCAACCCCTACTGTTCACCTATTCCAATCGATCGACTTGTACTGTTGGTCGACCGACTGGTTTGAATTATTTGGCGAGATTAATTTCTTTTATCTTAGCCCATTAGTTTCGTGTTTAATAATTTTGCTCTTATTATTTAAGAGGAACGCAGTAACACTATTAGGGTATCTATCATTTTTACACAAAAACCTTCGTACGTGGCTATTTTCATTATTTTTCCGGATCTTAACTTGTAATCTCTACCTTTTTCCATTCGGTAATTCAATCTTTGTTCTTCTTTTAATTGCATCTTGTTATTTCTTTTTTTCCCCTTATACTCTACTCGCTTTATTCCCTTTTTGTTTTATGCTTAATTACCCAGACCATATTTTTAGCATGTTTAGTTTAATTGTTATATACATTATTGTTAATTCCGTTAGATCCAATATGCGTAGCTAATTCTCCCTGCTAGGATTTAGGGCAGCCATGGTTTTAATGCGGTTTTAATTAGATGATTAGGTTTGGCTTAGTTAAATGTTTGAATTGTTAATCATGGCAATTAATTTCAATTAATTGGTTAAGTCGACGTAATTGATTAATTAGTTTGGTAAACTCCGACCTAGATCGAAAGATTGGAAAAGGGTTAGACCCGCTGCGAACAATAGAATACGCTAATTAGGGCGAGAGCAAATTAGTAGTATTTGAGGGCGAATAGCGGACCGAGAGGACCTGTTCACTACCCTTCAGACCGTAATTGTGCTGATCTTTGACACTAGACTGGACCGTTAATAGACCGTGGTGAATCGACAATCCTAGATACTTCTCCTTATGTTTATTTAGACCAATTTCTTAATCCTTTTTCTTCCCCTCACAACTGTAGTTTAGTTAAAACAAAAAACAAAACCCCCAATTTGGTTACTTAGACAGATTGTAGTTAGCAAGTAGAATACTTTTCAGTCTCCCTATGGATACGATCCCGACTTCCTTGTTGCATTAGTTAGGCCAGTTGGTTTATCTTTGATAGGTGTGAGATTTAGCCTGTCAAATTTTGGCGTCGTTGCCAGGGAGACGGTGTATTTCTGTTTGTTTTATTTACAATTTGTCTTTAGTCTCAAGGGATTCTTATTCCTTGGGATAGTTCTCATTCTCTCCTCTTAGTTTTGTTTATGCCTAGGTCTAACAAGTCCGAGCTCATACAACTTGATCCCGAACCAGAAATGACTTTTCGGGCTAGACAGAATTTTTGGAATGAGATTCATCAAGCCGAAAACCTGAGTACGCTTGAATCTGTGCACGAAGATTTTGTTGCAGAAAACCCTTTTTTTAAAGAGGATTCATTTTTTTCTGCTACCACTACTCTTATTAAGATGCCTAACATCGCAAGCCATTCCGAGCCCACAATAGATTCTATTCCCAAGGGTTTTACACTCCCACCCGCGAGCAATGGGACTTTTGATATCTGCCCATCCTACATCAATTTGGTGGAGCGGAATCAATTTAGAGGAGTGTCTAGTGAAGACTCAGGTAAACATACGGAGACATATACGCATTATTGTTCTACTATACCTCTCACTGCTGAAGTGACACAAGATAAGATTAAGGAATTCCTGTTTCCTTTTTTATTGATTGATGGTGCTCGTGAGTGGTATCGGGATTTGGATAAGGAAGCTGTTGGGGTTACTAATTGGAATACTTTGGCATTATCATTCTACAAGAGATACTACCCTTCGCAACGAACAAATGCCTTAAGGGGCCAGATCACCAGTTTCAAGCAATTGGCAACTGAAGATCTCAATGAAGCTTAGACTCGATTCAAGAAACTTGTTCGCTCCATACCTCACCATGGCTTCCAGCAATGGTTTTTATGTAACCAATTTTATAATGGGTTATTCGACGACCACAGGGCTATCTTGGATGTTGCAGCTAATGGGACTATGGGAGGTTTCAAAAGAATATTGATGATGATAAGGGTTGGAACATCATAGAGTATAGGAACCCAAGAGGAGGTACTAGGATAGGGAGCACTGATACGGCTGTAGCGGTACAATTAAGGCTATGAATACTCGATTTGACAAAATAAAAGTGGGCAAGCTTTGGGAAACCAACAACAAGTTCATGCTATGATACAAAAAGAGGTTTTGTGTGAGAGATGTGGTACTGAAGGGCACGATGTTGTTGGGTGTATGGCGGAGAAGGAGCAGGTTTATGCTTTTCAACAATATAAGCAAGGTAACCCGTATTCGAACTTCTACAATGAGAGAACTAAGGAGCACCCCAATTTCTCCTGGACTAGCAAGAATGTGCTAAATCCTACTCCCCCGCCACCCCAAAAACAACAAACTTTCGTTCCCCCACATAGAAATCATCAAAAACCTCCATCTTTCCCTCTACCGCAACAAAATGCCGCTTCTCAAAACAATGTTGCCGAGCTGAAATCCATGATGCAGTCACTTACGACACATGTTCAAAAAAGTGACCAAGCGAAAGATGCTTCTATCAATATGTTGGAGACCCAATTAGCTCCATTGGCAACCAAGCAATCCAGTAGGCAATCGGGTGCCTTACGATACATGTTCAAAAAAGTGACCAAGCGAAGCGTTCTTATATATGATGGACCGAAAATGCCAAATAATGCTGATAATAACGTTGTTGAAGAGTCGGAAGTTGCCGCAGAGGAACCAAGTGTCGACGAATCTGCTGTATCGTCAATGAAAAATCGATCGACTAAAATTTTTGGTTGATCGATCGAGAATGTTTCAGAGCAAGCTGAAAAAATTCGATCGACTGAGAAAACTGGTCGATCGACCACTTCCACGAGTCAATCGACTAGTACTGTTGGTCGATCGAATTTTTTGCCTGACAAAGTTGCAATTCTGTCGTCTGATTCTGATGGGTCGTCTTCTGTTGCTGATAAGACGCCAGTTTCAGACAAAGGGAAGAAGAAAGCTGCTGACCCACCTATTGCTATCAAAGTTCCATTCCTAGAACGGTTGAGGAATACAAAGGTTGAGCAACAGTTCGGTAGATTCATTGAGGTTGTCAAAAATCTTCAGGTAACTGTTCCGTTTACCGAGCTAATTACCCCAAGTACCATCTTACGCTAAATTCATGAAAGATAATTTAACGCGTAAGAATTTTTTTAATGAATTAGAGACTTTTTCTTTCACTGAGGAGTGTAGTGAACTCCTACAAAGTAAGGCTCCACCCAAATTGAAAGACCCGGGTAGTTTTTCTATTCCCTGCACTATAGGTACCCAAGTGATTGAGAAAGCTCTATGTGATTTAGGAGCAAGTGTCAGTGTCATGCCTTATTCAGTTTGTGAAACACTGAACATGAGAACCCTTAAAATGACCAATGTGACCCTTCAAATGGCTGACCGATCAGTGAAACGCCCTCTAGGTGTCCAAAAAGGTATGCCTGTCAAGATAGGAAAATTCTTTATTCCTGTTAATTTTATTGTTTTAGACATGGCTGAGGACATCCAGATCCCAATTATTTTGGGTAGACCATTCTTGCATAGAGCTGGGGCTATTATTGATGTCAAACAGGGGCGTTTAACTCTTGAGGTGGGGGATGACACTATCACTTTTAACTTGGCTCGCACACTTGCAAGGCCAGTGATTGAAGACACTTGCTATGCTATTGATGTCATTGATGAGTCCATATTTGATTTTTGGTCAGGTTCCCTAATTAGGGACCCATTAGAGGCTTTGATGTTGTTAGATGAATGTGCAGATAACCCGGAAAACAATGATGCTGTGCTGGATATGCTGGCAGCTGCAGTAGATGGACGCGATCTCACGAAAGCTGAAGGAGAACGATAAGAAGGTTGGTAAATACCTCTTGAGCTATTGAGGTAAAATACCTGAACGTAAACCCCTTCCTTCCCATCTTAAGTATGTATTTCTAGATGATTCAGAGCAATATTCAGTCATTGTTAGTGTTAAGCTTGATGATAACCAACTGCCTGCTTTGTTGGTTGTACTTAAGAAGAAAAGGAAAGCTTTGGGTTACTCTTTAGATGACATTAATGGCATCAGCTCTGATATTTGTATGCACAGAATTGAGCTGGAAGAGGATCATAAGCCTTGCAGACAGGGGTCAGCGCAAGTTAAATCCGAAGATGAAAGATGTTGTTATGGTCGAGGTAATGAAATTGCTCGACGCATGTATTATTTATAATGTTGGTAATTCTAAATGGGTGAGTCCAACTCAGTTAGTCCCGAAGAAAGGAGGGACTACAGTGGTAAAAAATGATAAAGATGAATTAATACCTACTCGAGTTGTAACAGGTTGACGGATGTGTATAGACTATAGACAATTAAATGCCGCCACAAAAAAAGATCATTACCCCCTTCTTTTTATTGATCAGATGATAGAAAGGTTGGCCTCTCATAAATTTTTCTGCTAAATAGATGGATATTCAGGTTTCTTTCAGATTCCTATCCATCCTGATGACCAGGATAAGACTACTTTCACTTGTTCGCAGGGTGTTTTTGCTTATCGTAGGATGCCTTTTGGCTTGTGTAATGCCCCAGCTACCTTTCAAAGGTGCATGATGGGGATATTTTCTGAATATATAGAGTCAATTATGGGGGTATTTATGGACGATTTCAGCGTCTATGGGAATGATTTTGATGATTGTTCATCTAACCTTGATAAAGTTTTGTAGAGATGTATTGAGGTTAATCTAGTTCTGAATTGGGAGAAGTGTCACTTTATGGTCAACGAGGGAGTTTTCCTTGGGCATTTAGTCTCTGATAAGGGCATCCAGGTCGATAAGGCAAAGGTACAAATGATTGAGCAATTACCCCCTCCTGTTAATGTTAAAGGAGTAAGGAGTTTCCTTGGGCACGCTGGCTTTTGTCGCCGATTTATTAAGGATTTTTCAAAAATTTCTAAACCACTTACACAATTGTTACTTTAGGATGCTTCATTTAACTTTACTGATAAATGTCTTTCTGCTTTCAACAGGCTAAGCAAGCCTTGAACTCAGCACCAATCATTCATCCTTCAGACTGGGAGCTTCCATTTGAGATTATGTGTGATGCTAGTGATTATGCATTAGGTGCGGTGTTGGACCAGCGGAAAGATAAAGCTTTGAGTGCTATTTACGATGTGAAGCAATACTTCTGGGATGATCCTTATTTATTTAAGGAATGTGCATATGGTCTTTACAGACGGTGTATACCGCAGTGGGAGACTAAATCAATTCTAGAAGCATGCCACTCTTCCTAATATGGTGGTCACCACAATCCATCCAGGACCGTGGCTAAGGTACTTCAGTATGGCTTTAATTGGCCCTCAATGTTTGCTGATGCTAAAATCTTTGTTTCAGCTTGTGATGCATGTCAGTGGATGGGAAACATTTCTAGGAGACACGAGATGCCTCAAGTTGACATTATAGAGGTTGAGGTTTTTGATGTCTGGTGCATTGATTACCAAGGGTCATTCCCGTCTAGTAAGGGTAACAGGTACATTCTTGTAGTTGTAGATTATGTGTCTAAGTGGGTAGAGGTTGTTGCCTCATTCCACTGTGATGCAAAGACCGTGATCAAATTTTTTAAAAAGGTAATCTTCCCTCGCGTTGGTGTCCCTAGGATTGTCATTAGTGATGGAGGTATGCATTTTAAAGAGAAACAACTTACTGCTCAATTGTCCAAATACGGTGTTGAACATCATAGAGGTTTGGGGTATCATCCCCAAACTAGTGGTCAGGTTGAAGTTTCTAATGGGGAACTCGAAGAAATTTTAGCTAAAGTTGTGTCTAAATCATGAAAATACTGGAGTCTGAAACTAGATGATACTTTATGGGCCTATAGGACTGCTTTTAAGACACCGATTGGTGCATCACCATATCGGTTAGTTCATGGTAAGTCTTCTCATTTACCCGTAGAATTAGAGGATAAAGCTTGGTGGGAAATTCGTGAATTAAACTACGATCCTAATTTGTGTGGTGAGAAATGTCTATTGCATTTAGATGAGCTGGAGGAGTTTAGGCTTAATGCCTATGATAGTGCCCGTATCTACAAGGAGAAGACAAAAAGATGGCATGATAAAAGAATTATACCGCGAGAGTTTCAATTTGGGGAGAAAGTGCTGCTGTTTAATGCTCGACTGCATCTATATCCTAGTAAGCTGAAGTACAGGTGGAGTGACCCTTATACGGTAACTGTCGTTTCCAAGTTTGGGTCAATTGAGCTAGAGAACTCCGCGGGAGAGAAATTTAAGGTAAATAGTCTCCAAGTGAAGCATTATCATGGGACCAATGATTTTGTTAACGAGGTTGAAGTACTATACTTCGACCCCATTTCCGAAAATGAAGATTGAGGTAATAAGGTCGAGCGGGACCTCATAAACCAGCGCTGACCGGGAGGCAACCCGGATTGTATAATTATGTAATTTGCAAGAGACGATTAGTTTTATAGTT
>VHZZ01013622.1:22866-35211 GCA_009801015.1 Silene noctiflora | reverse complement strand
ACGACGTATAATAGCGTCACACATATTGACGCAAAAAAKCGTCAAAAAATAATGACGGCCAGAAAAATGACGCTTTGCTGAAGCGTCGACAAACAAAAAAGCGGCGCTTTAAAGCGTCGAAAAAAGCTTTAAAAAGCGTCATAAATGCACGGGTTGTGTGGTAGTGAATTGAGTGCCGACTTGAGTGCACAATTATGCTCTCATATCGATACCATGAATTTGAAGTTTGATAAGGCCATGGCCAAGATTAATGGAGCTTCCAATTCACCCAAGCAATTAACAACCGGTTCAACATGTCAATGCAAAAGCAATGACACCTTCTATCCCAAGTGGAGTATGTGAGAATTGTGGAACATTGGGACATGACCAACAAGCATCTAGGGACACAACCGAACAAATAAATGCTTTCCAAGCATACAATAGTGGCACCCCTTACTCCAACTTCTACAATGAGAACGCCAAGTTCCATCCAAACCTCTTATACAAGAGTCAAAACACTCAAAACCCACAACCATTATACACCCCACCACCAATGGAAAATCCAACTGAAAGACCATTATACCATCAAAACCAAGGATTTCAAAGCCAAACCTCTTACAATTAACCTAATGACCTAGCTTTTGATGTTAAAAAAGCGGTTTTGCAAATGAAAAAGAATCAACAAGATTTCTTTGCTCAAATGCAAAAGGATAGTCAAGCAAAGGACATCACCATCAACAATATCCTTGCTCATAACAAGATGATGGAAACTCAATTGACCCAATTGGCCTCTTCGAGTTCCCAGTGGCAAAAGGGATAATTACCTCCCCAAGGTAATCCCCTTACAAGGCATGAAACCATCAATGTCATTCACTGGAGGAATGGTACACACTATGAGGAACCAAGGAGCTTATTGGAGAAGATGTTAGTGAGGGAAATGCTACGTTAAATTATGCGATGGAAGATAGAGTGTTGGAAGAAAGAAATGAGTCGGAAAATTTAAGGAAAAACACCAAGGTAGTAGAACCTACTACAAGGGAATCATTGAGAAAGAGGAATGAAGAGAAGGGCAAAGAGGTTGAAAGAGAACCTATTGTGATTAGACTACCCTTCCCAAGTCGCCAAGCCAAGCCTAAAGTTGATGAGCAACTTAGGAAATTCATGGAGATTGAGAAAAACTTGGAGGTTTCTATTCCTTTTAAGGAGGTTATTACTCATGTACCGGCTTATGAGAAATACATGAAGGATATTCTTACCAAGAAGAAGTCCATTAGAAAGTCGGAAACTATAGCTTTCACAGGCACAAGTACTGCCATTCTTTTTAGGAAATACCCACCCAAGCTTAAAGATCCGGGAAGTTTTTCCATCCTATATACCATCGGTAACACTACAATCGACAAGGCGCTATGTGACTTAGGTGCTAGCATAAGTGTCATGCCATACTCAACATGTGATAAGCTAGTAGTGGGAGAATTGAAGTGTACTAGCATGACGTTGCAAATAGCGTATCGCACAATGAAAAACCCACTAGGGATATGGGAAAACGTGTCTGTAAGAGTTGGAATATTGTTCATACCGGTGGACTTTGTAATTTTGGATATGAAGGAAGATTCTACCGTACCAATCATTTTGGGAATGCCATTACTACACGCCTCCGGAGCGGTGATTGATGTCAAACATGGTATGCTAACCTTTGAAGTCAATGATGAAAAGATAACCTTCAACCTTGACAAGACAATGAGAGCTCCAAATGTGAATGAACCGTGCTTTATAATTAATCACTATAATCGGATAAGTGATAAGAAGAAGTCGGGATCTCCATCTAAGAATCCTATCAAGGAAGAAATTTCTAGTAGGAAGGACAAAGAGGCATTGCCAAATTGGAATAAAGAAGTTGATGACATAGAGATATCTCTATTTGGAGAACTTGGAATTTTTCATGACAAGACCAAGGAAGAGAGCTTGCATAGCTCACTTCCCATGATAAGCAACAATTATGGCCTTGATGTCCAAGTTGACGAGAAACAATAGATGACTATGCCTACACATAGTCTTTACAACGTAGGAGGAGGTAAAAGAAGTTAGTGGTTTATGGGACGATGAATTGGAGGCATTGATCAATCCTTATGTCGGGAATGCAATGACCCTAAACCAAGGCTATGTGGCTCCTTATCATTACAACTTTGACATGGGATCCTATATGAATGAAAGTTACAATGTGACGAGGTCTACTCAATATTTCTATCATGAATGCGAACAAACCTTTGACTACTTCTATGGGGTGTTGAGAAACATCAACAACATCCTTTCCTTACCCCCTTGATGAGATTTAAAATGAAGGAGAGTTTGGTGGAGTCCTCCCTAAACCACTATTTGTAAATATACTAACTTCTTAACTTGCATTTATTTAAGTTCATGTATTTATGTTTCTGCATTTTATTCGGTTGCTTTGTTTTACAAAGTGTTTGACATGAGAGCAAGTGAGTGAGGGTTACTAATTGTGTTTGAAGTGTGTATAATGCAAAAATCGAGTGTGGGGAAGCATGTGCCTAGGCTAGACGAGCCTATGGAGCGCAATCCCATGCTAGGAAGTTTAAAAAAGGAAGATTTGGACAAGCATAGGGAAGAGTCCCCGCGAGTTGGCCTTAACTAGTGGGAGGTGGAGCCAGAGGGAACAACAAGGAAAACTCTGCTGTCCAGCTCAAGTGAGCCGCGTACCAGCTCGAGCGAGCTCGCTGATTGAAGAAAAGAATATGTCGCCCGACTCCAAAAGAGCTCGAGTGAGCTCCCCTGCTGCTTCACATAGTTGACGAGTTTTTTTCCTTTCCTTCTTCATTTATAGAAACGCCATTCAAACACAACACCCTTGTTTCTCACAAGATAAAAAAACCTAACATCAAAATCATCAATTACTCACCCAAATTCATCATTTTTCACTGCAAACTTGCTTTTACCCAAATCAAATCACCCCTTTATCAACATTTAGCCTTCCAAACATCCAAATAAACCAAATTCAACAAACAATTTCTAGGGTTTGAGCCAATTTCGAAAATCCTCAATTAATTGTTTAAGAGCTTGAAATTGGAAGAAAGGAATCACATTCAAGCAAATTTAAGGCTTGTTGACACTAATTTTATTACCTTTTTAAGGAGTATTCAACATGGAAAGAAAAAATTGCAACACTTAAGCACCAAAAACCCAAAATTTGTCAAAAAGACAAAAGATTTTGGAATCCAAAGCTCTAGTAGTTCAAGAGGAAGCAAGGGAAAATGTCGGAGCTATTGAGGAGGTCATAACTACCACAACACTGGAAATAGAGCAACTTAAAGATTTTTCGGAAGTAAAATTTCTTAATAATGCTCATAAGCAAGTCTTTTAATCCCTTAACAAAAAAAAATTGTTACTATTAAGTCTGTTTGCCATGATACCTTGACAAAATTGGGTGTGCTTGACAAAACCAAAGCCTTTTTCGGGTCAATGGGTTTGTCCACCATCTTCGACATGAATGAATTGACATACCCCCTCTATTACCTTAGAATTCCTTAGTTCTTTGAAGATGTCTGGGTTGAGGATCGGAAATAAGTTGAATTCCGACTCGAAAATGAATCAAGAAGGATGACAAGGTCGACTTTTGGTGAGGTGTTTGGTCTTGAAAGCCAATGACAATTCTTTAAGAAACCGCATAACTTTGATGCTAAGCTAATTTGGAAAGCAATTGTCGGCCGCGATTTCATCTTTTATAAGGAGTGTCATGCTGTATATGTACATCATCCGGGCATAAGGTATTGGCAACGAACTATTACCAACACCCTAATTGTAAAAAAATAAGCTAATGTATTTTCGGGGTTAGACCTTGCCTACCTCGATTCACATTTAAATGTCAATGGGGATTACAAAAGAAAGTATGATATCCTTCAATTGTTGTTGGAAAGATGGAGGGATATCCAAATTGGGAAGGATAACATGGCTTACATAGTGAATGGAGGCTTGATCACCAAGCTAGCAAAACATTTTAACCCACGGCTTAACGAAATCAAAGCCTACGAGCAATGATGAAAGTATTCAAAGTTAAAGTGGTGAAGATGATGGTGAGCTAGGAAGAGAGCGAAGATGAGGCCACCGTGAGTAGTGGATGTTGATGAGTGAAAAAGTTATGGCCAAAAGGAGGACGACACATGTGAGATGATGGCTTCCATAGAATTGTTCTCTTGGTACACCTTTGTGAGTCTCATACCCCTCCTTTAGCTTCACTTTTATCTCATGTTTATAGTTACCTAACTTTCATTTGTATTTTTATACATCATGAGTAGCATAGCCCATTTAGTGTGTCATTCCTGGATCCTTTTATGGCTATGAGTTCTTGAGTCCTAGCAACATCAAGGGACTCATACCTTGGTCCCATTGAGGTGACTATCTTTTTGCTCCCACCATGAAGAATCCAAAATGACAAATTACTTTGCATGCATTTCATACATGGCCTATGGCCAAATTTCACCCGTTTTTGCACTAGTGATATTGTTTCGTTTGGTTTGGGGAAGATTTGCTCATAGGCAACCTAAGTTAATTCAAATTAGCTTTCAAATTGACGGAACACATGCATCACTTAGCTTAGTTTAGCTTAGATTGCATCACTTGTATATATGTCATATAGAATATGCATTACTAAAGCATTCATTCATGCATTTGCATTGAATTTCTATACCCACTATTGTACATTGAGGACAATGTCCAGAATAAGTGTGGGGATGAGAATTAGTGTTCCAAAATCCATAAAAATTTGAAAACATTGAAAAATATGAACATATTTCTTGTTTTCATAAAACAAAAATCCTAAAAATTTCAAAAATTTTAAAAAAAATTAAAAACATGTTCTTTAGTTTGTAGTGTATAGCATAGAATTGTATATACTTGTGTGTTTGTCACTCTTTTCACATAGGGACTATACCACATTCGAGACATCCTTAAGAGATTTATGAAGAACCGCATTTTATGATCGCTCCAATCCCTTCTCTTTGTTTTTATGTTAATGACAATGTGGTGAATTTTTGCATTGCGGATTGGTTACTATCTGATGTTGGGAGTTGCATTAGATTACTTGTCACGTATTTCATTAGCGAATGTGCATTAGAGTTGTATATATGTAGGTTGCATCATGGCACATAGTTGCATTTAGAAAAAATTCTGAAAATGCCTAAATGAGAAACTTGGCAAGTGTGCATAGGCCATTGTAGATACTCTTTCTACTTAACAATTTGTTTGCAGAATAGTCTTAAAACATCCTTTTTAGTGCCATTCTAGAATGATTCGACCCATGCATAATAGCCTAGTCAAGAGTACCTTGTGGTGTGTTAATTCCTTGGTTACCGTTTATTCCTAGGTGACCCTTGATGCCATGCAACCATTCTTTCACATCTATCATCATTATTTTGTCAACAAAAAGGAATGGGCACTATAATCATCAAACTGAGTTCAAATGCCAAATAAAAGACAAAGAGTTTGTTAGTATTGTTAAGAAAATCTCAAGTCCTTGACTAGGGGATGCACATGGAGGCTTCTCTACTTTTCTAGAGAACCCTCACTACATATGACGTCGCTCTCAATGTCACTTCGACGAGGAATTGTGTAGTCTGTCACCGCTGTGTCCCTAAGTCATTGGCAAATCAAATCAAATGGTATAAATGCGCTTATTGTCAAATGTTATAAAAATGGGGGGAAATTACCCCAAGAAAAATCAAACCACAAATGTGAAACTCATGAACTTCGAATCCTTCCTTTTACCCAATTGATGGTCATATCTTTGTTGCATGGGGGAGTGGGGATGACCCTTCGTTTTGTCTAGGCAAGAGGGGGAATTTCGCAATCCTACAGTGTTTTTTAACGCCATAAGGACCTTACTCTTGACGAATGTATCTAGTAATTGTGGACGAACATAGCGTAGTTTAACACTACTTGGAGGTAATTTATTTCGATCCTTTTAAACCTACTGGTTTGTAGAACTACTATCTATGATGGAGTATGTGATCTTAGATCGTTTCTCTTTCAGTGTTTCCGCCAATTAGTGAGGAAAGTGGCTATTATTTTGTAGATGCATCCTTTGATATGACTACGTGCTTAAAGTAGGATGCATCGCCATTTTGGCATGCACCACGTTGCCTTGCAAGAAGGCATTCTACTTCATGGATGTCTTTTTGTGGGTTGAAGGAGGGAGTGAGACCCTCTAATTGTCTCACATCGGCTATATTATTAGAATAGTTTAAATAAGGGTCATAGTTCTAGTCACCTCTTTACTTAGGACGAGCAAAGGTTCAGTTTGTGGATATTTGATGTGAATCGTATTTAAGCACATTTAGCCCCCTTACTAGCTTCGTTCCACATGCTTTTACGTGATTATTAGGGTCGTTTCATGTCTTTAGCTTCCTATTTGCTATTCTATGAGGTTTTGGTGCCTTTGGTAGGAGAAGAGCGCTAACCTTGCTTGACCAGAGCATTTCAGAGCTAAATTGATCGCATCCAACGACCGAGCATCAAAGAGGAGACCGAGACTAAAGGCCTTAGTCAATAAAAAAAAAAAATTCGGGCAATGAGGAGGAACCCCCACGAGTCCAGACTAGCCCCCACGATTTAGGGGGCAGCCAAGCCAAAGCAAGGAGGAAACAAGGAGAGCTCGAGTGAGCTTGCCCAGCTCAAGCGAGGTGACCTTCAGCTCGAGCGAGATATGCCCAACTCGAGCGAACCAGCTGACAGGATTTCCTCCCCGCAAAGAGAGGAACCATACGAGCTACTCTAGCTCTAGCAAGGGTTTGGATTTCCTCAAGGAGCTTAATCGTCATTTAAGCCCTTAGTTAAACCTAAATCTTTTAATTAATATAAATATCTCATGTAATTAGAACAAGAGGATCATACATCATCTAACATATTAGAGACTTCATATTAACTTAGACTACTCTTTAATCAGCTTAATTACATCTTAATCATTCCTTAATTATTTTTCAAGCAATCTTAGATCTAGAAAGGTAATTGAAGAATTCTTGGGTTTGTATTGGAGAATTGACAACTCTTCATCATCAATCAAAATTCTCTTCTATTGTTATTTCATTTCCTTTGTTCATCTCAAGTTGGTATCATTCCTTTACTCTTAACTTAGTCCTTTGTTAATTATTTTACTCAATCACCATGTTTTATGCTTGTTAAGATGTTTGACACCATTTATGACATGTTTACCTTGATGATGTGTGACTAGTCCTCTAGCTAGGGTTAGTGGGGGTGTAACACCCCCATTTAAGCAGAAGCCTTAGCAAGACATTTTCGATTAAATGCGACTATTACCATCTCAGTTTCCTGAGGCAATCGAATATATATATATATATATATATATATATATATATATATATATATATATATATATATATATATAACTTCCAACTACTTTATTGATGAGAGAATAAAGCTCGCCTTGTGATTACAACTCAAACTGAAAGAAATGCTCCCAAACAAGTTATAATTAAACTGTTCGACTAGACCAACTAGGTGAGACAAATCTAAATTAACTGACTCATCGTCCCTACTAGCAACCATGCATAGCCACAACACAACCAGCTCAAGCATGTGAACCTGCCTTATTACCTGCTCTCCATTCAAGCGAAAATCATTGAATGGATCGACACAAACCACTCCGAAAATAGGTGACAAAGAACAACGCACAACACAGTCATCTTATGTTAAATATGGGAAGCATTAAACGTAAGTACTCGAACAAATGCAATAACTATAAGTGAAATGTAAGAAAGCATCACAAGTGTCTCGAGGCAAACGGCCGCAGCCACCCGTGTTCACGCACGGCTGTAATTCAAAACCACACCTTCAATCCTCACATTCACTCACGGCACCGCAACCCATCTGCTGGACGACATCGCTTCAACTTCCACGTGTCAGGCCTACTAATTCATTAGGTCCACAACCCCAGTTGTGCTTGACTCACACATTCGTCTCAGGACCGCAACAGCAGCTGGGCCTGGCTTAACAATACTATCTCACAATCACATTGCCTCATAGGAAATCAACTAACATTAACTTATAGAGTAATAATGACATTCACATTAACTCGTAATAAAATAACAGCTCGGCATGTGACGATCTCAAAATACAACATTTCACAATACTTCGACATAACTTGCCATTTTGTAAAATAATAAACATTCATTGCCACATGATAATTAACATAAGTGAGTAGGAGGAAATCCTACCTCAGCTATAGCCCGTCGCAGCGAAATGCTCAAATTCTCTTAAAAGTGATCCTCTACGAACTCGGTGCCTATTAATATAACACTTTACATAAATATCACTACCAAAATTAATTACGCGACAATACTACACAAACGTGACCCTACCCGTGACCCAAGGCATCGCCTAGGCCATGGCCAGGACACGCTAGGCCGCTGTCAGGACACGTGTGTTTTCTACCCGGCCACGCCCGAGCAACGCAAGCGTCAGCTCAGGTATAGCTAAGACAGGACTCAGCCATGGCTAGGCTACGGCTTCCCTTGCGTGAAACCCGAGCCCCAAAATGCAACCAAACACGGTATATACTCGACACACCACCCTTACCCGAGTCACCCTTGGTCCAAATTCGTCACACAAATTATCAGAATACTATCTTAACATCAAATTAACAAAATCCCCCCAATTATATGATAGAGATCAAATTAGAATTTGAGGCAAGATTATGAAATCGTATAAAAAAATTATATGAAAACGAATTAGAAAGAATTAAGGTTATACCTACGATCACAAGGATGAAAAATAGGTAAGAATTGACTCGAAAAATGCGCGCCCTAGCCTTCGTTCGTCCTCTCCTTCTTATCACCTCTCTCATCCTCTTTTTTTTGTTCGATTTGTGATAAGAATGAGAAAAGGGATTGTGTTGTGAAAAGTTAGCTTTTATATCCCGGCTCACTAGAGCGTGCGATTAGGCGTTTAGGGCTTGTGGTTGCCATCTGCAGCTGCCGTCGACCACTAGATCACCTTCTGATACTACACGCCGACCACTAGACCTCCCATCGCTGGTCGTGCGTGCTAGTTGGGCGAGTAGAGGAGAAAGCGTGTGGGATTTCGTGGTTTGTGTTTTTCTGGTATGAGGGGTCATCGCCGTCGCTCATCGGCGGTAACTGCCTGGGAAGTGCCATCACCATGACGACATTTAGACCCCACGTCACCGTTGTTTGTACTTGTTGGTGGTTTTGTGTCTCCTTTTGGTTTTCTTTTTTTTTGTTTCGCTGCGGGTTTTCGGTTTTTTTTCTCTTAGGGTTGCGTCTGTACTGACGGCCGCACTGCTTGTCGACCGTCCAGATTCTTCCGACGCCTGCCTTTGCTAGTTGCACTTGGGGTTTTCCGGTGTTGTGGAGTGTGTTGTGGTGTGTCGGTTGCGCTTGGGGTTTGTCGATTGCACTTGGGGTTTTGTACCACCTGTCACGACCAAAATTCCTGTCCCTTGTCGTCACCAGTGTGGCAGGTCGTATTCTTTCCTTTTTTGGGTTTTTGGCGTGTGCTATGTGGGTTTTCAGCGGGTGTTATGCAGCTTGGTGTTTGGTTGTAGACCGTTGCCGGAGAGGGGCCCTCGTTTTGTAGGGTATTTTCCATGCACGTGCTCCCCTTTGTTTTCAAGTTCTCTTTTCTTTTCTGCTTGCGTACCTCTTTTTGGCATGCCCGACATTGTTCGTTTTCATTGCCCTTTTGTGGGTCTTTGTGGGTGTCATGATGGCGGTGGTCGAGGACTTGTTAAAACCTCCTTGATCATGCACCTACGTGATCGACATTGTAGAGGGGATGCTAAGGTACTTACTCGTCATGCTCTCTCCGATAATTTTTCTATTTTTTCTGCTGCTGAGATTACGTTCAAGCGTATGGGTATTTGGTTATGTGGGGTGTGCCTTAAAAATCACACTTTTCATTCTCGGTGTCGGCATGGCCGGGGAGATTTTTGGGTGCCGCCAGATTGTGGGGATGGCCTTATTCGCTTTATTATTTTTGATATTCCCAGATCTTCAACTCCGTCTCCGTTGGTTCCCTCGTCTGATGTTGGGGTTGTGCCTATTGGTTTGTCTATATCTTTGCTTGAACGTTTACTATCTATAGGGTTACGCACTGTGAAATTCATCCTTCCTAAATGTCATCTCGGTTTTTCGCGGATTTTAAAAAGAGCGTTAGATGATGTGGCCGAGTCTCCTGGTGACCTCTCCCGCTGGATTCGCTTACTAGTGTTGCCTCTTTGTATACTTAAGACTTTTTCCCCGCGGAGTAATCTTGAGTATAGGACCGATGTCAAGCGACAGCGTCAGGAGGAGAGTATTACCAGTGCTATTCTTACTTAAGGTATGCCTGGTGGCAGTTTTCAGCTTCTGTAGGAAACTTTAGCTGGGGTTCCTCCTTCTTTTATTGTGGATGAGGATCTTGATTTGAGTGAGCTTAACCTCCGACAATGTCGGAGGAAGATTTGTGATGGTCACTACACTACAGCTGTTCGAGTGCTTTCTTCTTTGCGCATTACTCCTTATTCCGATGTCACTCTTGCTGCCCTGCGGGATAAGCACCCTATTTCCCCATCTCCTGTATTGCCACCTTTACTTGTTGATCACCATCCTCTCATTGCTTCTTCGGCCGTTGTTTAGGATATGTTTCATAGCTTCCCGCGTGGCACGTCATGTGGTCGGGATGGTCTCCGTGCTCAGTTTCTCGTGGATTGTTTGGGTGGAGTTGTTGTTGCTATTTTGGATGATTTGATCGCCTCTGTTACCAGGGTAGTTAGTCTTTTCCTGGAGGGCCGGTGTCCGCCAGTTCTGGGTGAGTTTATTGTCATTGCTCCGCTCACGCCGCTTGTTAAACCGGGTGGTGGTATATGTCCTATTGTTGTTGGTACTGTTTGGCAGCTCCTTGTCTCTAAGGTTGGTGCTTGCTTAGTTGGTCCTTCGCTATCTTGTTATTTTACGGGTCTTCAGTTTGGGGTCGGGGTATCCAGTGGAGGAGAGCCTATTTTGCATGCCTTGAATCGGTTCGTTGAGGCTCGTGGTAGTGACGTTGGTCTTTCTATGTTGTTAGTTGACTTCCAGAATGCTTTCAACTTAGTTGATCATGTGACCATGTTACAGGAGGTTTGTAGTGACTGTTCGGTTCTATCCCGATGGGTAGTGTTTTGTTACTCTAGTCCTGCCCGGCTGTTTTATGGGGAGCATAGCTTATGGTCTTATCGGGGTATTCAACAAGGTAATCCTTTGGGCCCGCTGCGTTTTGCTTTGGTGTTGCATCCGTTGGTGTGCAAGATCAGAGACTCTTTTGCCTTGAGTCTGCTGGTTTTTTGGTACTTAGATGATGGCACTATTGTTGGGGACACTTTGGTGGTGGGGAAGCTCTTGGATCTGCTTATGGAGGATGGTCCTCGGTTTGGCCTTCATCTTAATATTAATAAGACCGAGGTTTTCTGACCTACGGAAGACCCCGGGAGCCGTCTTCCTAGTGTTTTTCCCTCCTCTATTGCTCGGCCTTCGCATAGTGTCACAGTTCTGGGTGGTCCTGTTAGTATTTTCCCTGTTTTCGGTAGTGACTTTGTGGCGAAGAGAGTGAGTAGGACCATCGAGCTTATAGATTCTGTCGCGAGGATCGATGACCCATAGTGTGAGTTGGTTCTGCTTCGGGCTTGTACTGGTATCTCCAAACTTTACTTTGCTTTGTGTACTTGTTCCCCAAGTGTCTTTGGGTCAGCTCAGCTTTCTTTTGATGCAGCACTTCGTTCTAGTTTGGAACGTATTGTCACTGCTTCTGGGCCTGGTTTTGGGGATTGGCAGTTGCGGCTTGCCACCTTCCCTTTTCATTTTGGTGGGCTCAGGGTTTATGCTGCAGGGGACATCCTTCATTATGCTTTTCTGGCATCTCGTTTGCAGTCTGCTGAGGTGCAGGATAAGCTCCTACGTCCTTCTGGTATCATTGTTGCTGGCCCTACTCTTGATGATGCTTTGCGCGTTTTTAATGAGACTATAGGTTCTGATCTTCTCCGCGATCCTAGTGAAATCGCTGCCACTAAACTTATGAAGAAATTGGCAGATATATATTCCACGAGAGTTGCTGCTACATCGGACTCTGTTTTCTCCTTGACTCCGCGGCATATGGCATTTGGAAGTCTCGGCAGGGTGCACACTCATATGATTGGTTGCGTGCAATTCCTATTTCTGGGTTGGGGCAGACTATGAATAGAAGGACCTATCGTAGTGTTCTTGGTTATCGACTAGGTGTTCCTTCATTTTCGGTGTCTAGGCCTTGTCCTTATTGTTCTCGGGTCTTTGATGGTGATGTCTATGGGGATCATGCTGTCTCTTGCGC
>VHZZ01013619.1:27448-42201 GCA_009801015.1 Silene noctiflora | reverse complement strand
AACGTAGAAATAGTTCGTAACAAAGCGCGAGTTCAAAATACAAACAAGCGGAAATAAAAAGTACGGAAGTACAAATACAAAGAGTGTTTGGGGAAGAGATATCCCACGAATATAACAAGTACGGCGGTAAGTCTAGCCCACACGTCTTCCAACCTAACATATGCATCCACGAACCTGTCATTCATGTAAACATGAACGCCACAGTCACTGGGGAGTAACTCAAGGTTCTCCCAGTCACATTACATCAAAATACACATAAGTGAGCACTTTAAACATATAAGGCATACATTATAGTCACGATCAACTTAGCATATGATAAGATAGATGAGCTAAAGCATGTGATAAGCATATGGAATCGACAAGAACCAAAGGCATATGAAACATTCATAAATGATATTCCGACTAAAGAATTACAAAGGAAGTCACGACTACAAGCCAATATAGATGTCACATAACATGGATATCAAGAGGCCAACATATGGTACATTTGAGTGAAAACTATAGCCATCATTTTGGAAATCTTTTAGCAAACAAGCATGGGACGTGGCTACTAACGTCACATGCGTACTTATAGCATGCATCTCACCATAAATACGGATGGGAACATCAATCCCGGCAATCATATCGCAACTAAAGGCTTGCATCTCACCTTTAGTGTCCGATAGGATCAAAGAAAACCTAACCATACGGGTGTCCGGCTCAGAGGTTACCTTTAAAACATGTCCAAGACACCACGCATAGTCATACAAGTGTCCGGCTCAGAGGTTACCTTTAAAACATGTCCGAGACACAACCAATCAAACAAGTATGAGATGAAACTAATGGAAAATGGCATATGCACTCATTCAAGACAACTATAACAAGCTCTAAAAGAAAACTATAGACACAATACTTTCCCCTGGTAGGACGACTAGCTAGGTACACCCTAGTCTATATATGGCCAAACTACGACTTGCGGCAGAAAAACCCGCACCCAATACTCGATCTATAAGTAAGAGGTCTTGTACCCCAATCGCCAGAAAAGCACGAGAGTGGCGGAAGTGCCAAGAGACAAGCACACTTGCTAGAAAAGCACAAGTGGTGGATACTCAGTTGCCAGAAAAGCACAAGTGGCGGATACTCACTTGTCAGAAAAGCACAATTGGCGGATACTCACTTGCCATAAAAGCACAAGTGAGAAGTAGACAAGTTAAGCACAATCATGAGGTAACATGGCGATTTCAATCATTAGAATCATAAGGGATGGAGATATAGACAAATGATAGTGTATGATAACTCATATATGAACTATATATGACATACTATGAATATATAACGAGGACAATGCATAGCTCATAATGAAACGTAAACAATTCATATAAATATGATGAAATGTAAATAAATCATAAGCCTAAAGCATATCTATCATACATTGAGTGCAAAGAGAGGCAACAAAGAAGCAGGTGCTCGTAGCCGGCCAGGGGCACCAGCTGCCTGCCAACCGGCCCAGACCACCTGAACAATTGACAAACTTGAAAAATAGACGCAGTCGGCCGATGGACCGGCAGCCGGGCCACCGAATGCGACACAACCTACGCATATGAAGATAATACATTCTGATCTGTTCCCAGCCGGCCAGTGGACCGGCAGCCGGCCAGTGGACCGGCAGCCGGCCCATCGGCAGGGACAACATCTAAGCAAATTTTCCAACCAAACTTACAGGTGCTCCCAGCCGGCCTAGGCTGACCGGCAGTCGGCCAACCAGCTGGGACAATAATACTGAACCAGAATGCAACAAGTCGACCAGTGGATCGGCAGCCGGCCCACCGGCTGGGACACTCCCAAAGCTAAATTTTAACAAATTGAAACATGAGGTTTCCAGCCGGCCTGTGGACCGGCAGCCGACCCACCGGCTGGGGACACCTGTATACGAATTTCAGCAAATTTTCGACACAACACATTTTCAAGCTTAAATTCTAGCATGCATATGAGACGGAAACACGYTCAACACGTAAATTCAGCATATATAAAAAACCAACGATCCAATATGCTCCTTCTCCATAATTAAACCACCACAATAATACAATTTTTAGCATAATAAACTCAAAACATGTAAGACCAGGCATGTTTGTCAAAATAATCACCATACTAACTCAAATGCTCTTCATTCACATAATATGAACACCAAAATTCATGAATTGAACAAGGAATATGATAAAACATGTAAATGTGTCAACTTTAACTTATAAACACCAANACATGTAAATGTGTCAACTTTAACTTATAAACACCAAAGTCTAGCACAAATAACCACATAAACCCAATGTAATGTCGAGTAACCTATCACCGTTATCTTTTGCTTCCTAATATTCTTGAGAATCCTCAATAAAGCAACTATCTTCTTCCGGGACTTCCAAATCTTCACCTAAGCATAAAATAAGATGGATTAATTGAAGAATTCACCCCATAAGCGCTTCTAGGGTTTCGAAATTCTTAGAGGAAGGGATAAAAAGGTTGCCTTTCTTACTTAGGAAGAAGGAGAACGAAATAAGGAAAAGGTTGGCGCGAAAATCACTTGATTTGGTTAAGTATTGAAGGAGATATGGAGGTTTGAAGGTAGAGGAATAAGATGGTGTATCAATGGTGTTTGTGTAAAGGGAGTATGCTGAAAATTAGAGTGAAGAAGAAGGGTTTTATGGAGTTTGTAGTGGTAAAATGGTAGTATTTGGACACCATATCAAGTCTAGGCCCAAATGACTCAAAATGAGTCGGAAATTGATAAAACGACGTCTCAATGCTACTATACACTCAAGACGGACAATAATATTATATTTACGAATATTACACTCAAAAATATTTTTTTACCCAAAAATAAGATTTAAATATAATTTGCTTTAATTAAATTATTAAATTACTTTTAAGACCGTATATAAAATTTGCGGGTGTTACATTTTAGCTTTGTTTTCGCGGCCTTTTCGAATTTTAAAAAAACTAAGCTTGAAATTTTTTCTTTCGGGAGGTCTCAATTCTTTCCCATCGCCTTTGAAATTAATGATGACGATGAATTTTGGAATTGTTGATTCTTTCATGATAGAAGGGAAAACTTGGTGGTCTTGACGATGGGATGTCTTGAAAGTGGGAGTTGTAGATGCCCATGGTTCACATGTGTGTTCCCCCACGATTTTATCCTTGAAATCGTCTACTAAGTACCCTATTGATGATGTTTTGACCTCTTTTAGAAGGTCTTCAATACCGTCTTCAATTATCATGGGCTCCAAGGTAGGTGACATGAGATCTTCATAGTCAATGGGAGAGAGACGCTCTTCCTCTTTATAGAGCGATACCTCGAACTTCTCAAGAACGGGCTCCTCAAGTAAGGCTATCTCACAACTCCATTTACTATCTCCAATTGGCTTGTCATCATCACTTTCTTCATTTGAATCATATATAGGAGGTTCACTTATTATCCTCAACTATCTTTCCACCACCTCAAACTCTACTTTGAAGGCAACTTCCTCGTATTCGCATAGGCTAAGGGTATTTGGCCTATTCAACCTCATATATTCTTCATCGAACATCACACTCTCATACTCACACCTGTAAACAATATCCTCTAGGAAAAGTACGGGTTGGAGTGTGGGGCATTCTTCATCGATTACGACTCCATTTGGTAGAGTGGGTGGGCGAGTTGATTCGTAGTTGCCTTTGATGTTTTCCTTGTATGAGTAATCCTTATCATCATCGTATTCATTTGTCGGCATTTTCTCCACCTTTTTAATGTTGATTCACATGACATTCTTTCATACTCACACCAATGCAAGGAGTTTGACTCTCTTAACTTCAATCCTTCTACATCAAAGGTTTTACTCTTGCGTTCACATTTTTGGGTGGTATCTACAAAGTTGGGTGTCAATTGGAATATCAAGTGGTCGATATTTATGAGTTAGTGAGATATGGTTGGTGGGGTTGTCACGAGGATGGCTTCATAGTATTCTTCAAACACTTCTTCCTCATCATTTTCTTCATCAAGATGCTCTTGGAATGCTTCCAATTGGGTTAATTTATGCTCCAACTCTTGCCCACACTCCACAAGGTCATTCAATAACTTATCCCTTATTTTTCTCTCCTCATGTATTTTCTCAAAGAATTGTTGTTGGCTTTGAAGCATGTGTAGTACTAAGGTTCGCATGTGAGGGCTTTGATTCCTTTGGTGTTGTGGAAGAATATTCCGGTTTTGATATGAAAAATTGGGGTTATAATATAAATCCGCATTGTTGTGAGGGATGTAAGTATAGGTTTGTCTCTCAAACTCTCCATAACTGTTGAAGTTGTACCCAAAAAACTCGTCATGGAAAAATAATTCACGTGGGAAGCCTTGCATCTTCGTTTTTAGGAAAAATAACTAATTACAAAGGCGGAAAATACACAAAGATGGTAAGAAAACAATTTAAGAAAGATAAACAAACGAGAACTTAATCACATAACACCGTCCCCGGCAACGGCGCCATTTGATGAGCAAGTCGTTGTTCAGTCAATCAAACACATATATATTCTTAACAAACAACTAGAAAGTAGGTAAGTCGAGGTCGATCCACGAAACGGTGTGCTTTGGGTTCTAAGTCTACCTATTTTAATTTGTGCAAATGTAACAAATATTGGGGTTTTGGATTTTAATCTAAACTAATAAAGTGTAAATTAAAACAAACATGGAAATAGGAAATGTAAACAAATGATTGAAAACACTAGGGTGTCATGGGATCATTGGGGTGATCAAATGGAAAGTCCAAGGATATGAGTCTAGTATTTGGTCGAGGTCATGGTAGAGTAGGACCGAGACTTTTGGTCTTGCGGTCCATGGGTCGAGTCGAGTTAGATTCTGGCGTACACTCGGTCTCTCCACTAGCATAATGCATGGTCTAAACATCTCCTAAGACTTTCGGTCTCATAGAAGGTCTTGGGTGAATAGAGATTAATGCAAAGGTTGACAAGTCATGCAAGCACTTCATCAAACATATTGTGTGCACCAAGCTAAAACTACAACAATAACTATTTTAAACAACCAAAAAAGTAATCCACTATGAAATCTGGTGCAGAACAATGGCGGAAACATTGTTGAATGAGATTAAATAACACACGAATAAACTAAACATTCAAACTCGGATTATTATAAATAAAATCCACGGGAACCATTCCTAAAAAGGTAAATCATACAACTGCCACTTTTGCTAAAAAGGGCGAATATTAAAAACCTCAAAATAGTTCAATAACAGTCCATAATAAATAAAATAAAAGAGTAGGATCTATTACTCGCTAGCTCTCACTTGAACCCCGGCAAAATAAACACTTGTCATGTTACTTACATAACAACCACAATCAGTGGGGAGTAACTCAGGCATTCTCCCATCCAAATTTCACCAAGTTAAAGACAAGAAAATGCTAAAACAACAATTACTTGAAAAAAGAAACCTCAATAAACCATAATATGTTAAAAATATAAATAAGCATTTGAACAAATAAAAATCCAAATCAATGTTCAAAAATATCCAAGTATAGAATGTCAATATACTTCTTATGGAAAACCAGCTTAGTGTCTTAGTATAGATTTTCACTCGGACTATGCTAAAGTGTCGCGGTTCCACAACCATAATACGGCGGCGTCTTACTCCGCAGTACGAGGCCCTAGTCTAGGTCTATGTACATTTTTGGTGTAACACTCCCAGACAACTACCTATGACAATCATCAGTTATATAACCAATGGCAAAACTAAGCATATCCTAAGTTTATTATTCTAAAACTCACACCTAACTGTTCCATAAGTTATTCAAAACCACTTCAAAAATGTTCATTATTCAAATCCTTTAAAAACGAAACCTTCCAAGAAGTCAACTTCTAAAAATAGTAACTTTTTATAAATAGAATCTTACTTGGAATAAAAAATTTCTCAAAAAATAAATCTTATAAAAATAATAATGCATAATGTCATAAATGATGTCATTTAAGAAGTTAGAGTATAAAAGTTATTAACTTATTACCAAATTGGGTAAACCCATTTTAATTCATTATTTAAAATAATAAAATAATTTTCGCCAAACACTTGTTTTAAAAAATAGCTCCTTTATACATTCTGGAAGTACATGAAAAATGACCAAAATACCCTTCCTTAGAATTTTAGCTTTAAAGCCATATTTTGGCCAATTTGTTCAAATAATGTTTTATTTATATAAAATCGATTTTTAAATCTGATACTCGTGGACTTTTACATGAGTATTTTATATAATAACTCTGACCAACATGTAAAATTTTGTAAAAATATCTGCTCATTTGGTATTTCAACCGAATTAAAAACCAGATTATCGTAAAAACCATAAAACACCATTTGATTTATTAAAATTAGTTTATGAGCAGAACGGCTCTCAATAAAATTTAAGAAATTTTGGAATCAAATAAAAAGACCAAAAATTATTTTTCCTGCAACCAAAAGTCATAAAAAATATTTAATAAAAATTTATTCTTAATACAACCAGAAGTGTATTTCATTTATTAAAAATAGAATTCAACCCAAAATAATTTTTAATAAACTTTATCTCATTCCATAATGAATTATTAGAGCCATTATCATAGGTTTCATAAGTTTTAAAAATCGAAATGATTTAATACCTAGTAAACATCAAATCAGCTTAAACAATGTATAAATCATAATAATTATTAATTAAATCAAAAGATCAAAAATTTTATGATCATAAGTCTTGAAATATGTCATAGAACCAGAATAAAATCATAAATATGAATTTTCACCAGTTTTAGTATTTTAAAACCCTCGAAATCGATATATTACAATTTAAACAATAACAACATTAAATCTAATAAAAAAAAATACTAAATATGATAAATTCATAAATACAATATATTTAGACATATAATGAAATATCATAAACTTTCAAGCCATAAGAACACAATTTCGAAATATATAAATTATATATTAATTAAAACAACGATAATAACAAAACAAGCAACTACTCAATAATAACTAATGAAATGCCGAGTCATTCCCTTAAGAGTTACCTCTAGGCCTCGTCCAAATTCATTAAGTACTCGCCTTCGTGTAGATCATCACGGAACCCTTCAAAACAAAAAGTTTATATGATTAAATCATATACTATGTTAATAAAACTAACTAAATAACAAATTAATAGTAAGAATAACACAATTACCCTTAGATTTAGACTAGGAACGATCGAATTGGAAAAGGAAAGATGAAGAAAGATCGATTCTTGTTAGAAGCAAGAAGGCAAGCACATACGTAATTTATTTGAATGGAAATAAAGAAGCAAGAAGGCAAGCACGTACGTAAAATTTTCAACCGATGAATGAAAGTAACAGGAGTTTTGATTTCTATTTTTGATTTTTCTTTTATTTTTTTTTTGAAAAAACCTAATGAACATTGATAAAAGGTAGGATTTATAAGAGACTAAAATAAGAAATAAAATCTCCTTAAGAACCCTAGGTTGACCAGCCAACATGGTTGTTAAAACAACCAAAAATATCTCCCCTCTTTAAATAAAATAAATAAAAAGGTAGGATATAAATATTATCTTATAAGTTTTTAAAAAAGACAAAGTATGTAAGTGTATAAAATGCTTTGTATTAAAATTACTATCACTCGGCCGAAAAAGACGATGGACCAAAATTATTTTCCCATTTTATGAAAATGTGACATATAAATAAAAGTCGGTACATTTATAAAATCGGACTAAAACTTTAATCAGTAACGGACTTAATCAAAATATTAAATCAAAACCTTATAAAATGAAATAAAAATAATCTCCTCAATAAAAAATTAAATAAAAAGTGATTTATGAAAATTGACGGGCAAAAGGAATTTACTTAAATTATATTCTTAAGTCTCAATAATTGTACCGGAAAGAAATGAGAATTATAAATTTCTAATTTAAAAAATAGCGGGTGTTACAACCTCCTCCACAAGGAAAAAGTTTTGTCCTCGAAACTTGTAGAAATAACAACGCTGGAAGGAAAATAAGAATACCTCAATGAAGAGGCGAGGGTGGTTATCTCTCATTGAAGATTCACTCTCCCAAGTTTCCTCCTCGAAACAGTTGCAACGCCACATAACTTTCACTAAGGCACCACCTTATTTCTAAGGCGCTTCTTCTTCCTATCGGTGATACGGATAGGTCTCTCCTCGTATGTCAGGTTTGGGCTCAATCTCCAAAATCTGGGGCTCAATCACGTGTTTAGGATCACTAATGTACCTCCCCAGTTGTGATACATGGAAAACATCATGAATCTTACCCATCGAAGCGGGTAACTCGAGCTTGTAAGCCATTTCGTCAACTCTCTCAATGATCGGATACGATCCCACGAACTTAGGGCTAAGCTTACCCTTAATCCAAAACCGTTTCACGCCTTTTATAGGAGACAAATTGAGGAACACAAGATCACCAACCTCGAACTCTAGAGGACGCCGTCGGATATGTTCATAGGACTTTTGTCGATCTTGAGCAGCTTTCATCCTCGACTGGATCAACTGGACTCGGTCAATATTGTCGGCAATCAAATAAGTTCCAAGTGTAATGACATAACCAGGTTCATCCCAACACACAGGATTACAGCAACGAAGACCATAAAGAACCTCAAAAGAAGCCATCTTGATCGAAGCATGATAACTGTTGTTATAAGAAAACTCGACCAAAGGTAGATATCTCTCCCAATTACCCTGGAAATCAAGAGCACAGGCACGGAGCGTATCTTCTAAAGTCAGAAGCGTCCTCTCAGATTGACCATCGGTAGCAGCATGAAAAGCAGTACTCATCAGCAACTAGGTACCCAAAGCTTTCTGTAAATACTTCCAGAACTTAGAAAAGAACCTCGGATCACGATCGGACACAATCTATAAGGGAACACCATGAAGTCACACAACCTCAGTGATGTAGGTCTCGACAAGTCGCTCTAATCTCCAAGTATTGTGAATGAGAAAGAAACAAGCACTCTTGGTCAGACGATCCACAATAACCCAGATACCATTCTTACCTGTCACAGATCTTGGGAATGTCATCACAAAGTCCATAGAAATACATTAACACTTCCACTCAGGAATCGGTAGTGGCTGTAGCAAACATCTAGGTCTCTTGTGCTCGAACTTTACCTGTTGACAAGTCAAGCAATTACATACGAATCTAGAAATCTCATCTCTAATATGCGACCACCAGAAATGAAGCTTCAGATCCTTATACATTTTGTCACCACCAGGGTGAATGGAATATGGTGTAACACTCACAATTTTCCGTTTATAGTTTAAAACGTTTTAATATTTTAATTAAGACTAATTATGTTTTAAAACTTATTTTGGTAAAAATATAATTCTAGAAGTATAATATTTATAAATATGATAAAATGTCCGTCTCAAGTGTATAGTAGCCTTGAGACGTAGTTTTAGCAAAAACCGACTCAAAATGAGTTGCTTTGGGCCTAAGGATGTTGTTAGGCCTATTTAGTACTAGTTCCTCTACACAAACCCTCATTCTATCTTCATCTTCCTCCCTCCAAATTTCTGAAATTTCTCTCCAAGAAACCACTATTGAAACTCTTATATTTGAAGAACCAAAACCTTCATATCTCCCTCAATTCTCAACCAAATTTTTCCATTTTCGCGCCAATTTCTTCCTCTTCTCATCCTCCTTCTTTATAAGTAAGAAAGTTACTCTCTTTATTGGTAAATATTAGAACCCCGTCTTTCTAGGGTTTGCCAAAATTGACCCTTTTAATTGTATTGTGTTTCTAGGAGGTAACTTGGGCAACCTGGAAGAATATTCGTTCGAAATTGACGATTCTCTGGAAGATTGAAATGCAAAGAAGGTAACGGTGATAGGTTACTCGACATCTATGTCCAAATTTACGTGTTTATATGTTTTAGTTACTCACATGTGTGTTAAAACTTGATTCTTTACATGTTTAACATGTTTGATGTTGAATAAGTTGGTGTGTGAAACCATCTTATCGTTGCTTGAGAAATTTCTAGTGTTTTGGCTACATGAATGTTCACATGGATAAATTGGGTTAGTTACATGAATAAATTAGTGTGTAAATCATCTTGTTCATGCTTACTGTTGATGCTTAATCATGTCATGAAATTGGGAGTTTGGAATCTTTTGAATTTGAGGAGGAATTGTGTGGAATTGAGCTGAATTTCGTGTACAGGGGTGCCCAGCCGGTCCCCTGACCGGATGGGAAGTTTCTCTAACATTTTGTGAAAATTAAGTCGAGTTGTATTTTAGGTGTTGTCCCAGCCGGAGGACCGACCAACGGTGTCCAGGCCGGCTAGGAGGTTTCTCATGTTGTTCTTCCAATTTCACTTGTAGGCTGGTGCTCAGCCGGTGGCCCACCCGACTGGAAGCCCTCTGATTGTTAATTTTCCCTCTTTCTTATATACTTTTCAAATGGAAATTTTATGGTTTGAATATGTTTTATTCACATGAAACGTTGTAGTTTATTCTTATATGAGTTATAATTCATTCATTTTGCATCTACTTATCATATTTTAAGTAGGAGTGTTTCGTTGCATATATGTACTTGAAATGAATCATATTCTTGTAACATCGACATATTGTTAAATTTATGGCGTTACTTGTCTTTACGACCTACTTGTGTTGTTTGCCAAGTGTGGGTTTAACTCTGTCCATTTCCACCTCCTTCGGAAAGTTTACCGTTTGTGGGGTACTCGAATTTCGTTTGTCGATCGAGTCTTGGATGCGAAACGTTTATCGCATGTCGTTCGGGATACGTTTATCCCAAGAGTCTGGCCAGGTTTAGACTAGGACCGTATTATTATTGTAGTCCTACTAAGAGGAATTGAGTCTAGAGTAGTAAGGATTTATTACGTGACTTGAAGGATTGCATATGCCATTTCTTATTTGAATCTGCACTTGTGCATTTCTTATTGCCTTGGTGACTTGAGTTGTACCCTAGATGTGATCCTGCCTTGCCTATGTTGCCTCTTTCTTGCTTGTATTTGCATTTCGTTTGTTAAGTACTACCTCATCCGCATTGCTATGAAAGGTATTCGTGTATCCTTTACTATGCTTTCTTAATTGAGTTTCTATTTATGTTCATTATGACTAAATGTGGCCGGGAGAACCTTGAGTTACTCCTGACTGACTGACTGTGGCTTTCATGTTTACATGAATGACAGGTTCGTGGGTGCTTTTGTGGGGGAATACGCGTGAGCTAGCAAGTACTTAACCTTGGACCTTACTATAATTTGCTAGACTTATTTACCCTCATTTGTCTATTCGTGGGATATCTTTTCCCCAATTCGACTATTAGTTTGTAAAACCATTGGATGGTAACGCCTTTATACTTGTTTATTTATATTTTAGTGAACTCTTGCGTTTCTAACTTAAAAACTTTCAAAATTTTCATAATTTCCGCTGCATTCCACTTTTAAATTGTTACGTTTATCGCAGGGGTTCACATATGGAATCTTGTGAGCTTCGGTAAGGATCTTCTTCTTCAAAACATCAACGGTAAGAACAACCCATCGACCTCTAAATCTCAAAGAACCAGAAGAATCCTCAGAAAAATCAACAGCTTTCCCTAAACCCATCTTCACACGAATCTTAGTAACAAAGGGGTCAGATAACTGCATCTCACGAAGCAAGTCAGGCTCAGAAACCAAAGAGTTAACACACGCTGTAGAATTATCAAGGACTACGCCTATAGACATCTTCTCGAACTCACTAACCAAATAATCAGAAAGATCAGCACACGGAACAAGGGAATGAATAGTCTTTCAACTCAAAGCATCAACAACAACGTTGGCTCTTCCCTTATAGTACACCAACTCCAAATCAAAGTCGTTCACCAAATCGATCCATCGTCTCTGCCTCGCGTTCAAGTCTTTCTGCGTGAAAATATAACACAGACTCTTATGATCAGTATGAACCTTACACTTCACACCATACAAGTAATGACGCCAAATCTTAAGGGCACGAACCACCGCAACTAACTCCAAGTCGTAGGTAGGGTAATTCACCTCGTGAACCTTCAATTGCCTAGAAGCATAAGCAATTGCCTTACCACTTTGCATAAGAACACAACCCAACCCATGCTTAGAAGCATCACAGAAAACATCGAATACATCGCCATATTCAGGAAAAGTCAGCACAGCTGCAGAAGTAAGACGCTTCTTAAGCTCCAGAAAAGCATCTTCACAAGCCTAGGACCAACGGAACTTAGATTCCTTCCTCAGAAGTTGAGTCATCGGATATGCCAACTTAGAGAAATTCTTAACGAATCTCCTGTAGTAATCCGCAAGACCCAAGAAACTACGGATCTTTCCAACATCATATGGACTAGCCTAATCAACAATTACGGAAATCTTTGCTGGGTCTCCCATAATGCCATCCTTCGAGATCATGTGGCCAAGGAAAACTACTTTAGAAAGCCAAAACTCACATTACGAATACTTAGCAAACCACTTTTTCTTCCGTAGAATACCTAGAACATTCCTCAAATGCTCGGTACGATCGGCCTCAGATTTAGAATAAATCAATATATCATCGGTGAAGAGCACCACAAACTTGTCGAGGAACTCACGAAAAGTACGGTTCATCTGATCCACAAAAATAGTAGGGGCATTCGTCAAACCAAAGGGCATCACCTTGAAATCATAGTGACCATACCTCGAACTAAAAGTCGTCTTCGGAATGTCAGACTCACGAACAGGAATCCGATGGTAGCTAGATCTCAGATCAATCTTGGAGAAAACAAAAGCGTCGTTCAACTGATCGAATAATTCATCAATATGGGGCAAAGGGTACTTATTCTTCAATGTAACACGGTTCAGGTCTAGGTAATCAATACATAAGCGCATTAAACAATCTTTCTTCTTCACGAAAAGCACAGGATCACCCAAGGAGAAAATATAGGGCGAATAAATTCCTCCTCGATCATCCCATCTAACTGCTTTCGTAGTTCTTGTAACTCACCAGGAGCCATAAGATACGGGGCTTTTGCAATTGGACCAGTACCAGGCACTAGATCGATAGTGAACTTTACATCCCTTTCAGGGGAAATACCCGACAATCCCTCAGGAAACACATCAAGAAACTCTTTCACCACAATAACTTCATCAAGAACAAGCAACTCAGAAGATTTAGTAGCAGAACAGAGGAATACCTGGCAACCCTTCCTTTACATAATCATGAATTTCATTGCAGAAATAATCCGTATACCCTTTTGTCGTCTACCTCCACAGTGAGTAACACGAGCACCACAAGGACTCTTCAAAAATATCTTTTGATCTCCACACTGGAACTTAACATCATACTTAGCTAACCATTCCATGCTAAGTATCACATCTAGCTCACCCAAAGGAAAGTCTAGAAGAGTGGTAGGGAATACCACACTAGCGAATAGAATAGAAACGTCGACATAGGCCTTAGCATAGGATAAGGTCTCACCTTAAGGTAAAGATATTGGAATAGGCTCAGCAGGACAGATACTAAGAAAGCCTTCATGGCGAATTTGGAAGATATGACAGATACTGAAGCACCCGTGTCGAAAAGAATTAAAGCTCGACGATCAGATACTAGATACATACCATTAATAACATTGAGATTAACCTCAGACTCAGCTCGACTCAACAAATAAACATGGTCCTTACGCTTGGGAGCAGCATCGGTCTTTGAAGGAGCAGCCGCTGCAGTCTTTTTAGTTCCAGCTTCATCAGTCTCCTTCTTCGGGCATTTATAAGATTTATGACCCGTTTCCTTGCAGTAGAAGCACACAACAACTTTTCCATTGCAATCGACTCCTGGATGCCACGGTTTGCGGCAACTATAACAATATGACTCCTTTTTCCCAGCATCATCCTTCTTCTCATCATTACGAGGTGCATAAGAGGGTTTCTTATACCCAGAACCTACGAAAAGGTGTTAGTACAAAATCTATCACCAAGATATAAAAAGAGATAGAAATAGAAGTACAAAGTAAATGGTTTTTTCAGACCTCTGTGACAATTATTCTTCTTGGCAAGAACAGGACAAGAAAAGGATGAGGAGTAAGGCCTCTTATGAGATGAATTATTGAAAGGGGCAGACTCCTCCTTGATTCGTTCCAAGGATTTCTCGTTCCACAACGTAGAATTTTAGACCTTCTCTACTATATCCAGATCACAAGGCATCAAATGAGTAGTCTCAACATTCAGCTTCCTACGATAATAGAAGACTCTTCGAGCTTCATTAAGGAGCAATTTCTCAGCAAAGTGTGCCAGCTTGTTGAAGTGATCGGTAAACTCCTGAACTGGCGTATTCTTTTCCTATTTGCACTCCCTAAATTCATCTATCTTTCGGTGCTTCAACTCTTCAGGATAGAATATACTCTCGAGCATGGCTACGAACTCGGTCCAGCCAAATCCAGGTGTAAGCACGGCGGCAGGACTAACTATCTGTAGATACCTCGTTGTTCTGCACCCTTCGCCAACCACCCATTGATGATTGGACCGCATGTTTAATATACGAAGCAATATTATGACATTTCATTAGTTCATCGATAAATGACTGCTAAAAAAGTCATGTCAACCCCTCTGTTGTCATCTACATGCCGATACGGTCATTTTGACAGTAATTAGAGTGCATTTGAAGTCTTGGTAAAAAACCGTCTTCATTTTCAGAAACCGTCTTCATTTTCTAAAAACCGTCTCAAATATGAGTCGGGATATTTCTAGGAATCCTAAATAATATCTAAATATTTTTAA
>VHZZ01013617.1:22511-34810 GCA_009801015.1 Silene noctiflora | reverse complement strand
TGGAAATTTGTTTGTATCATTCAATTGCAACTCTAGAAATCTGTTTGTGTTATTCGTAATTACGTAGGTAAATCGCACTCGATGGTTGGATGTTTACATTTTACAATTTAGGAATTTGGAAMTAGAAAATTCGATTCGAGTTACGGTTTGTCAAGGGCCGTTGGTTCTCTTCTGCGTGAGGGATGCGCGTCAGGGAGGGTGTTTGTTGTGGGGTCGGTCATGGTTGTGGCACGACATAGCAGCGAGGCGGCCGTGTTCGTGGCATGACATGTCGATGGATTTGTCGTGCAAATCCCACGAAATGTTCTTGTTTGCTCATGTTGACTACACGAAATGCCAGTGGATATGTCGTGTTGGCCACACGACATGCCTATGTTGTTGTCGTAATCGTTGCACGAAGTTGGCATTGTTTGTATCAATCAATCAAGCGAATACCCAATAGTTGATGGCAAAACAATAAAATTGGATAAGGGTGAAGTAGAAACGTTTTGTCTTTTGTGCGATGAARCTCGTAGATGAAGTTGTATATGAATTATATGATGGAACTATCATTTGAATTGTACGTTGGAATTATATAATAAATCATACTAATTATGTTTGAACTATCATTTGAAATAYTGTGTTTATTTTAGCTTGGTGATCAATTACACGACATAACCACGACTATATCGTGCAAAGTAAACAACAACACCGTGGACTGATCGTGTAACTCAGGCGGACTGGTCGTGTCAATTACACGTCACAGCCGTGGTGTGATCGTCAATTAATTGAATAAAGTGTACAGTCGAATCGATTAATTTACCTCGTTTCTCGCTTGTAAATTGGCGTCGTTTACGATTGTAAATTTTTAGTTATGGAATTGAGTTATTAAGTTTGGAGGCTAATAAGGTAAGAGGTAGAATTCAAAGTCAAAAGATAAGATCAACAAGGGTAAAATTGGAAAGTCAACACAAAATTTGGGCGACACTTAGTAAAACACGGGCGACAAAAAGCAGCTCCCTAAAAGAATGATTAGGAAAAATGAAGAATGAGGAGAGAATGAAGAATGATGAAATAAAAGGAAAAGAAAATATAAAAACCAGGAACAAAAAAAACAATGACTTGTTGAAAAACCGGTCGTAAGAGGTAAATAATGGTCTGAGCCTACTACAAGTTAAATGACACTAAAGATGAGATTATTCTCAATTAAATACGAGCATAGATTAATATGAGAAGAGGGGGCATAAGACGCAGGATGGATTATGCCCATGAAATAACCCTAATTCTTATTATTTGTCGTTATTCCCGATTTAAAGTTCACAAACACCACAAACATGAGTACATGACACACAACATAAGCTATAGAGTATAGACGACGGTCACTCCGAAATATAATATGCCACATTGCCACTTATATATTAATCTTAGCAGGATAAATAAATTATACAAAATGAAGTACGGAATAAATTCTTGTTTAAAGCCGATTATATAAGTAACAACAGGTTAAAGAGGGACAAGACAAGAAATAAATATTACAAGCATTAGGACAATATATACAGCAACATTCCTAACCATTTTGAACCTTTCATAAACTGAGATCCAAAGGATAACCAGGCCACTGTTACTGTAGGTTTCATGTAAAACCTATTTGACATTCCGGAACTGAATGAGACGTCGACCTCTGAAGTCATCCACAAACTTTTTTTAGACTGTTTCCGACATTAAATCCGGGTCACGTGTCTGAGGAAGACAGCACCAAATGACTGAACACAACTGATGGACTTGTTTTTTTCTTTGGTTTACCTCCAGTACTGCTAATTCACAAATTTTTGTACAAGACCGTCTCACTGAGAGACAAGGTCCTAACTTTCCACAAGTAATGTCAAATACCGAGTATTAGTTAGTATTTGGGTAGATCTGGGAGTGAGATGCTTACCATAAATAATTAGACGCGGATGCTGCTAGCCTAATTGTTGTATTTCTCCTTTGACGAAAAGAATCTGCTAAAACCACGTGAATACTTCTCTGATGTCGGAGTAGAAGATCCCGACTTGGTAGGTCTGTGAATCGTGTATTTTGAGGATATGGGTGATCTAGTCATGTTTCCTACGGTGTTTAACGGACTCACTGGGGCATTGTGGAGATTCAGAGGCGAATCAGAACCGGCCCTTTGGAGAAAAGGAGAAGTTGCAGTATCCATCTCAAGCGGATCCATATCTGGCTGGTTCAAACCACTGATAGTTGGTACTACATCTTCACTCTCACTTATACTCCGCTCGCTGTTGGGTGAACTCATGAACTTCAACTGCTTGCCGAGAAGAAAAATAGTCTCTTGGCATGCCGCTAGCTTCTCCGCTGCAGCTTCCAGCTCCTTTTCCTAAAATAAATTTAGAGTTTAATCATGAGACTCAAAGGACAAAGGTTAGTGATGCCTCAACAAGGCTCTATTCGGAAAATTATTGCCTACAAATAAAACAGGATGAAAGGCTCCCACCTACAGCGAGGTAAGGAGGTTGACGTACGCGGTCTTACTCATGTATTGAAAGCACAGTAGACAATGTTTTTAAGAATTATATTGAAAAGATGAGAATTATATAGAAATTTGCAAGAACTGAAGTTCCTGAAATTGGGGACATGGTTGAATTCTTGAAGCCAGTGCAGAATCGATTAAGAGATGAACAATGTACCTGTTTAGCTTTGTTGTCTACTTCAGCAACTGAAGATGAGCACACAGAGCATTCTTCATTCCTTGAGAAAAACACGAATGCAAAACTCAGAATTTTGCCATTGTTTTCACGTAATTTCGTAAAACTATACTAATAAAGTACGCTGAATAACTAGAACTAACCTTTGCAGCTGTACCTCAAGGTCTCTGCATCTAGCCAAAGCGTCTTCACGGTTTGTTTTCTCAGTTTCAAGCTCATTGTTTAATGATTTTATTTTTCCAAGCAGTGCATTAACTTCACCATCCAATTCTTCAGCGCGCTTCTCAAGTGTTTTGTATGACTCCGCCATACATTTCAGCTGGATGTCGGCCAAGCTGTTCGTCTTTTGGGAGTTTGCCAGCTCTAATTTGACTTCTGATAGACTCTTCTCCATTTCTGTTAACTGAGACTTAGCTATTTCCAATTCTTGAGAACATCTAAAGATTACCCTTTCCATGCTATCTTTCTCAGCTTTCAGCTGTTCAATTTCCCCCGAAGAGCATTTACAAGATCCTGGCTCAAAACCCGATAAAATATTCGCTTCCTGGGGAACCTCAGGATTTGAGCAAGAATCGGAAATGTGACCAAAACCATTTGAAACCCTCTCTCCTTGAGGTGGCTTGTTTTCAGGCAATGCAACTTTGTCAACGCACGCAGGACTACCTACCTGTGCTTCATTTACGTTGTAACCCACGAAACCAAAGCTAAGCTCACTGGCTTTAGCCATGACAAGAGATAGGGAAATAATAAAATCATCCAGGCTTATCTCATTACAAAGTATTTTATTGAAGGTGCCAGAGAAATGCTCGACCTCATGGCTCATTTCATTTCCATTGTCGGATTCATGTACTCTCCCTAGGGACAATATGAAACTGTGAATCTGTGTGATGGCAGCTGCTAGTTCTCGACTTATTTTCTCGCCCTTCTCATTTAATCTATCAATTGAGCAGTGTTTCTCCTCAAAGACGCAACCAATATTGTGCGGATGTAGGTTATCTCGCTCCTGTTGTACAACTTGATTAATATCTTCCAGAATTTTCAGCATATTAGATTCATTAGAGATAGATTTGAATACTCTAGATATTCCAGACTGCAATTTTGCCAATAGAGATGATTCAGAGTCGAGTTCAGTGTTTGTCAAATTTCCATTACGAGCAAGTTTCTCCATCTCCTCAAAGTCATCCATGAGCTCCAAATGGCTTCCATTCTCGGATTTCATAGATTTTTCCTTGCTCTTCTCCTTGATTTGCGGGAGTTCAGAAATCAAAGCAGAAGCCCATGACTCTGCACAACTTACTGTATCGTCATTTCCATCTTCAGATACAGATTTCGTGCATGGACGATTACTAGCATGTCGACTGAATGATTTTTCCTTTCGCAGATCGAATGCTTGAACTTGGGCTTCCAATGTTTGAAGCTTGCTTGTAACCGTGGCACAGATACTTCTAGCGCTTTGCAGTTCACTGTTACGTTTTGCCAATGCTTCTTTCAGCATCTTTGTTTCTTCCTCCATGGCGACAAGCCTTTTGGTGAGAAACTCATTCTCCTTTTGAAATTTCTGAACACCATCAAGGGAAAGTTCCGGCACTCCCAGCAAGTGTAGATTACTCGAAAACTGAGGACTAGAAGGTCTCATCGGATGAGACCTTGTGGGGTGATTGTCTCCCTGATTTCTACCCAAGTTCTCCACTTCTAGCTTCATTTGTGCCACAGCAGCAGGGCCCGGAAGTTTCTTCTTGACAAGGCCACGTAACCTTTGACACTCGGCTTCTAACTTGGCAGTTTTTTTCACACTTTCCAGTAGCTGCTTGTTAGCCACTTCCGCTGTCTTGACACTCATATTCTTTTCCTCATTTCGGATTTCCATTTCTTTGGACACAATATTGAGTTCATATTTCAACGAATTTATCTCCCTCTCACAGCTTTCAACGTTGGTTTTCAAGAGTTCGATTTGTGCTTCAGCTTGTGACTTTTCTTCGCTGACTTTAATAAGCATGTTAGAACGCTCGTGCAGTGACCTGGAAATAGCAGCACTTTCTGCTTCTGCACTCATGAGATCTTGATCCAAGCACGCAATTTTTGTTTCCAGCTCATGCTTCATTCTGTCATACTGCTTGTTTTTGGTGATTGTAACTTCCTGGAGCTTCTGTTCATTCTCCTCCATCAGATTTCGTATCCGTTTCGTGCATTCTTTAAGAGCACTATCCAAGTGTGCTGCCCTATCCTCCACTGTTAACTTTTCTAGCGTCACAGATTCTAGATGGGTTTTCAAAGTCAAAGCTTCTGCTTCAGCCTTTTCCCAACCTGCACGACAGGACAGTTTATCAGGAATACTCGTAAATAGACCTGACAAGCGAAACATTTGGTTTAGGATACAGACACAATTCAGATCATTCCACCATCATTGTGAATACCTGAGACTGCTTCCTCAGCAACCTTTGCATGCTGTTTAACAAGTTCTTCCTTGGAAGTAATCTCCGAATTAGCAGACGACAGCTTCTCATTTAGTTCATTAATTTCTTCCTCCAATGTTTGCACCTGGTCTTCATATGATTTTTCTTGCTCTTCATATGTCTCTACTTCTTTCTCATACTTCTTCACTTGATTTGCCAATCCAGTCAAGTTGGTGTAAGACTCCAGAGAAATTTGAATATACTCTGGCCTTTTGTAATTATTCTGCTGTAAGAAATATAATTAACTTAAAAAAAAGATGACAGTAGATAGAATTGCCTCTGAAATTTATCTCATTGATTATAAGGTGCTTAATGGTAACTCATAAATTATAAGTATCAAAACAGAAGTTAGATTATTAGCAGACAGAACCATATTCCGGCGTAAAAAAATGCTTACCCATATCTGTAATTAACTTAAGAACAGATGACAGTAGATAGAATTGCATCTGAAATTTATCTCAGTGATTATAAGGTGCTTAGTGGTAACTCATAGAAAACAAAAGTTAGACTATTATTGAAGGGAACCATATTCCGGCTTAAAAAATGTTTACTTTTCGAATATCAGGAATACTATCAAAAAGATGAATAACAGAAACATTCATCAATGATGCAGGATATGTCTAAACATAAATCGTTCTCAAATATGTTTAAGTTGGGCACAAATACTATACTAAAGTCAAGCCGCCATAAGACGGTCCTAATTACCCAATTCGATATCAATGGGAATGAGTAGTTAAGACCGTTTCATAACGAGACAATCTCGTAGAAGACTTACTACGAAACACGGGATACTAATCGAAGTTAAAAGACCATAATCAAGGATAGCAAGTTCAAGTACAGGAATCAAACCTTATCAGTCTGAGCCTGAGATCCACCAGAAGGTAAGAATCCACCAGCAGAATCAAGTGTAGCAATAGCCTTCTCGGCAGCAGACTTCTCCGATGATTTTTTCTTCCAAGGCCAACTTCGACGTTCCATCTTCGTCTGCATTTTGTCACCTCAAAACACAGGTTAAGTGTCGATGATCTGCCTTATGTCACTGAAGTTTAATTTACTGCCTTTAAAGTAGTACATTTTCTTTTGACATCAACTTTGAGTTCCCATCAAGTGTTGCTTAAGACATACTCCGTACTCAATAAAGCCAATGACAAAGAATAGTTCCTCACTATTTTTAGTAATGAAAAAAAGTTGAAAAGTTAACTTCAGTCACCATGATACATAGAAAATTAAGCGAAAAGCGTCGCAACATCTCCCTAAACTCTTGCTTGCAATGCACAAAAGGGTCATGATCATATCAAAATTGTAAATATGCAAAAAAAAGTTTAGATAAAATTAAACTCCATGATAAAGCCTGAAAAGGGGGAAAATCAAAATTGGAAACTAAGGAAGGTATCTACAAATCTAGCCTTTTGGCAAGAGAGCTAGCATGTTACATCAACAGGGTTCTATTTATATTGTCCTCATTTAACTTTAATCTTTAACTTCGGAATTAAAAATACCTAGTTCCACATTGTTCTTTAGAAAAAGTTGTAGTTATTTTAATTTCAGTCGAAATTAATACCGGTTGACCAACAAATTAAATGAACGATGTAATCGAGACGAATTAAATCTTTTGCTACAAGTATAGTCGATATATGTGGCCTCATTTGGCCTGTTTTGTTGCAGCTATATGAGTACAACAGAACAAAAATCCAACTGCCGAAACCAATGACTAGATAGCTCACAAGCAAACATAACTACGTAACACTGTACAACATTGATTGATTAATGCATGTTCCCAGCAAAAATAAGGCAGAAAAAAACACAGTTTTCATTTTTCAGGTGTTGTTACTCGTATTTAGATACCAACTAAAAACAAACTCTCACCACAATTCATGCTCCTTAGTTTCGTCTTCTTTCACTTGATTATTTATTTTAGTTTTATTTTTCTTGCATGTTCATTTATGCATATGAACAAGATGTTATCACATGCACAACATATTTGGCTTAAAGGGGCTACAAGGACGAACTTGCTACTGGCGAGATTTGAACCCACGTTATTAATGGGAATATTTATAATAGTTGGGCCTCAATAAGGTTTTGGTTGAGATTGTTCATCTATCAGTTATGAGTACCAGACTACCACTTACCACCCTTTATGACTTTACTCACTATACTAGTGAACATCTGCGGTAGAACGGATATCTTAATAACCATTTTTTAGACGAGTGGGTCATTTTTTCTTGTAAAATGATCTGTTTTTATATAATATATCAACGTAAAACGATCTTATAATAAATTGGGCGAGTTTTATTCTAACAACAATAGGTCTAACTTAAGACATTTTTAAGTTAAGACCTCTTTATTTTAACATTATTTTAATGAATTGTGCCTAACAAAAGAGTGGGTCAATGAAAGGATTAATTTTTAGGCAAGAGTAAGGACAAAAACATTGAAGAGCACTAGAATATAAATTAAAAATAACAAGTAGAAGGCATATTATAATCGACGCACTCTTATCTCTTCTTTCCCTAGGTTTAATGAGTATCCAAGGACAGAGTAAAGCTCAACTCATCATTCAATAAACACTTGATTATTTTCACTCATTGCATATATCCACCCTGCCTTGTGTTTCATTTTGTACTAAGACGTACAAAGTACGGAGTCCAACTTCTATATTACGGAGTATTTACAAGTAGATATAAATATCTCCCATATATTAATAATCTCATCTCTTATCCCTTCTATATTTTATCAGTACGTATTTTGATTGAGTGGTATAACATGATCAAAAACTCTTACTTGTCACGATTATAAGGTTGTGCGAAAAATTCGTTACCCCAAAATTTTGAAAATATAGACTTTAATATAAGTATAAAATAATATGCGAAAAATTGGCTACCCAAAATTTTATTTCTAGAATTTGTCCCTGTTATTTATTGATACATATCCCGTTTAAATAATATTTAAATAATATTCTCACAAGACTTGCTTAGGTTACTCACGTGAGGTAACAACATTTTGAAAATTAGAATGAAAATAGAAGATCTAATAAATGTGAAATGACTAAATAATGTTTTACCTAGAAAAATCCAACTCGTCCCAAATAAAGTCATTTATATTTTAAATAAAAAAGCAGGAAAAAGGACAGTAAAAATGATCAATGCAATCAACCTTCGTTTTACCTACTTTCATTGACTTTCATGCAAGCAATTTATTTTAGGCTTTGTAATCACATAATTCACATTTGAGAAGGACTACTTCCAACATGTACCATATAACATATAGGCTATGTGTTCATTTGTCCAATTGTTCTATATAGAATTACTATATTTCAAACTTATACCAGCGAGTTATAAGGGTTTTAAGTAAGACTAATTGTTTGTTTAAGTTATTTTGTTGCATTGATAAATGAGAAGAATTCAGTAGGAGAAAATTAAATAATACTATAAAATATAAAAATCTCAGATAACTAAATTAGATGATTACTAAATTTAGCTTGTTCAAGCAATGTTACCCACTCCCCGAGTTTAATAAACTAGATTGTTTCAAGGATTAAGGTCCTAATCACATAATCATCTAATGACTAAAACCAACAAATTTTCCAATCATAAAAAAAAGGGCACTGATTAAATTTTAGCACAAAATGGGAACTTGGTCAGTTGGTCTTCCTTGTGACGGGTCATATAATCATTATATTTGATCATATTATAAAATAGTTACATTTTTCTATCACAAGCTTGTGATGCGCTACGAATAAGAATTTGTGGAATTATAAATAAATCATCAAAAAATCCAGAGAAACATAACATGATGATAAAGCTCAAAAATATAATGAAACTTACCTGGTAAAAAAGTAATGGTTTATTGGCTTATAATGAAGAACAAATGAAAAGATGAGGAAGAGAGTATATATAAGTTGAATGTTAAATAAGTAATCAAGTGTAGAAGGGGATAAAAAATGCAATATTGATATTAAGAATGTGGAGTTGGGAAATGAGGAATGGTAATGATGGTGGAGGAGGCTGATGATGATGGAGTTGCAAGGAGAGGAAAAATGCTAGAAGGAAAATTGTGGTGTATGTGTTAAAGTATGCTGCTGCTGCTGCTGCTGCGAAGCTTAAAAGTTAAAACTATCTTAAAAGGCTCAAGACTCTCTAAGTAAGACGGTAAATGAGCAGAGCCCGCTTAACAAGCCCGTGAAATCAGCTGAGCTCGAGCTCTGGATTGAGGCACACTAAGCCCAAATTAAGCTTAGCCCTCTGTTTGGTAAAATTAACTGAAAAGGTAGCTGAAATTTAAAAAGTTACTTAAACCCTGAAAAGATAACTGATAAGCTAACTGAAAAGTAAAAGCTAAAAATGTCTGGCAAACTAGCTGAGAAGATAGCTGATTTTGGATAAAATGACGTAAAAAGATATGATAATTATTTTAATATTAGAGATTTAAGGGGTAATAAATGGAAGATAATTTTTTCAGATACTTGAAATCCCAAATGCTATTTTATGTAGCATTTCATTTTAGGTAGTTTATTGGACCAAATAAGCTACTTACCAAACACTTGCAAAAAAATCAGGTAGCTGAAATTTTGGTCAAATAAGCTACCTAAAGTCGTGCCAAAAGCTCATTTCTTAAATTAATGTAATTTAATTTTTATCATTAACAATTACTTCAAATTATATCATTTTTGTGATAAATTAATTAAAATATTAATTTAGAAAAGAAGATAACATATGAAATGTTATTTTAAGCTAAAGATCAAAACTATAACTTAAAATTTTTGTTAAGATTAAATAATGCTCGAAAAAATGTAGTTAAATGAAGCTCAAGATTAAGCCCCAAAAATATCATATGAACCGAGCTTGAGCATTGATTTCAAGAGCTTAGGCCCGATTTTTACAATATGACTCGAGCTCAATCATAGGTAAGGTCGAGCTCGGCTTGGCTTGATTACACTCCTAGCTCTAGGATACAAATCTTAAAGAAAAAAGTTAGAAAATAAATACTAAATGTTAATACGGATTGAAGGCGAAAGTAATTTTCAGAAAAGGGTTTACGTATGTTCAAGTTATTGTTTCAGGACTCGAGCAAAATCGTTAGGTTATTCAACAATTTTAGGAAAAGTCCTTTTAAATTTTGAGCATTCATAGTGTTGTTTGTTGAATTTTTCTTTTAAAGTTCAATAGTTTACGAAGTTATTAATATAATCGTTGAGTTACTCCAAGATTTAAAAACTTATACTTAAGTTAGGGATGAACGATCTAATACAAAATGGTATAAATGTATAATTACTCTAGATGTTATAAATAAAATGTCTAAGCATATTGATTTCATCCTTTAAAAAATAAAGAGTGTGTATAATCAACGATAACTGATTAGAAGTCTGATTAGAAATTAGATGGGGTTAAATTACAATTATCACTATTAATTGTTTGTCCCTTTTTGCTATTACATAAGATTATTATTCTATGAGAGTGATGTCTCAATTAGTTGTTGGATATTAGCGACTCATTTGTCTAATCACTTTAGAATAATTTGGATTTTTGTAATCTTTATTATTGGATAAAGTGTCCAATTTAATTTATTTTGGGTAAGTGGAGTTTGATGGGCTCTTTATAGTCATTATAGATTTGGATACGTTTGTCGTACTCATCAATTTATTGCCCTTGTTCTGCTTTTGGCTGGTCCAAGACAACAAAAGTTTTAGGGGCTATTTTGTAAAACTTCAAAATTTGGGTATTTCTTGGGTTAGGGTGATAGATTATGGTCGTAGACACGTAGGGTGGGCATTAAGTAGAGTTAAGGAGTCAATGAAGAAGTAAGGTGGCATCGAATAGGGGCGTCGGCAACCGTGGGGATTGATGACCGTCGGTGGTTCAATAAGTGGGCGCCTGGGCGGTGGTTTCGACTTAGGCTCGTTCAAGGATTTTCTTACATAAACTCAACCACACACATAGTATCAAAGAGTAACTTGTAACATGCTTTTTTCATATTGCATCGCTTCTTAATCTTTTCCCTCGCCTTAAGCAAGTCAATAAGTTTCTCTTAAGACGGATATATCCATCTTAATTTACTACGGGTCAAGTAGTACCACTTGTAAGGATAAGACAAAAAGAAAATGTCTTGGGAATAACAAGCTATTTATCCTATTCAAATGGATCATTACTTGACTCGTCTTAAGCTTAAGACAGACAGTTCCGTCTTAAATAAGAATTTGTGTAAATAATAAACCAAACAAATATATTAATCAAAGATTAACCTGTTTCTTTCCTCACAAATTCTTGTTAAAATCGAGTGACCACTTTTTCATCATCCCTTATATTTGTTGGCATTGCCATGATGACGTTTGGTAACACCTTTTATTTGATACAGAATTTTTATGTTTGTAGTACCTACCTATTAATAGAGTTTTGTGATACTAATACATGTATCATTCCGATCTCTCAATAAGGTAGTCACCTTTCAGAAAACCTACTCCTCTTTCATCTTATAATCCGTAATTAATTAATTTCACTCTTTTTTTTTTCTATAAGCCAAAAATCCTTATAAATACTCAATATGAGTAAATCGAAATGACTTTATAATGCTATGAATAGTGATGTCTACCTTGTACTTGATAGTTGATCCCATAAGTTTTTAGTCTAGGTGACTTATGCAGTTATGCTTGTACATTTCCACAAGCTTCTTTTATCTATAGTTGTTAGATTTAATCCGAATAGAGACCATAACTTCATACTAAATTATTCGGTAAATAATACTAGATGCGGAAGCGTACCTGAATTACATGACGAAAGGTTGGGATGAACGTCTGAAGGGACGGTCTTCAGGATTAGGTCTTCTAGTAGACACACATACCAATAGGGATTTCTCTACTGATGGGATGTGGGGAGATTAGGTTATTGTGTGCTACTAGGGACCATAACCCAGGTGACTTATATATAATCTCCTTAATTTAATGCGTCCATCATGCATTAGAAACCTAATGGGTGTCTACACTTAGATAATAGACTGACCCATACCTTTTAAGACGTAAATAAGCCCATATTTTATAGACCGTAGTGAATCACTTTATATTTGGGCATAACTTAATAGATAACACATAAATACAATTATAAACCGAATAAATGATTTGTCCATATAGATTGTATTTAGGCCCATAATTCTTACAATCTCCCACTTGGGC